>PVLA01008300.1:0-90645 GCA_004027455.1 Hydrochoerus hydrochaeris
CAAATTATATAGAGTGATTAGTGGATTGTATAACAGCTTTGGTAGTCTGTTTTCCCCTTCTCTGCTCTAAAGATGAATAAAGATGAATACTTTCTTTGTGGGTGAAAGTAGGTGAGAGAGGAAGGGAGGGAGGGAGAGAGAGAGGTAGAGAGAGAGAGAGAGAGAGAGAGAGAGAGAGAGAGAGAGAGAGAGAGAGAGATATCAGCGCTCAGGGCTAGGGAAGGATGTCACCTTGGCCAATTAAAGTGAAAAGTAAGTGCCCAAGTCTCGCTCCTGCTGTTTAAGGAGTTGTAGACCTATGAGGAAAGACCAGCATTGGCAGCAAGTTGGAGAAGGAACATTATGCTCAGAGAACATTATGCATGTAGTTAGCACTGACCTCTGGGTCCTACCAGGGATGATCAGATGATATCATCCACAAACAGTGGCAATTTGACTCTTTCTTTTCTGATTTTGTTGCCCTTTTGCTCTTTCTCATGCCTGCTTGTTCTGCCTAGAACTTCCAGATTATGTTGAGTAAAAGTGGTCAAACTAGATATCTTTGTCTTGTTCTAGATCTTCAATGGAAAGCCTGCAGTCTCTCCATTTAGTATATGAGCTATTGGTTCATTATAATTGGACATTATTATGCTGAAGTATATTTCTTCTATACCTATTTTTCAACACTTTTATCATGAAGCAAGGCATTTGATAAAATGTAACATTGCCTCATGGTGAAATATATGGTGAAAGTTCAAATTTTAAAAATTTATTTCAGTAAAAAACACATTATTAGTCATCCATAAAATATTCACCCTTACTTTGAACATGCTTGTCTCATTGTTTTTGCCATTTTCTGAAGAGGTTCTAGAAGTCTTGTTTCTTGAATATTTTTATGAGTTATGCTAGAAAATAAGATGAATTTGGTGAGTACTGCTTCCAAATACCATCCAGTGGAGTCCTCATCTACCTTAATTACCAAATGTGGCGCTGTGTGATTCCTGACTCTTCCTTAAGGACATAATAGTCATGAAAGGTAAATGTTTTGAATTGGTTTAGGACATTGAGGTAGCCATGACAGCACAATTAAAGACACTCAGAAGAGAGTACTTCCATAATGGCTTCAGAAAGTGGCAGAAACAACAAGCTTGAAGGAAGGAGGCATATTCTGAGAGTGATTAATGGCAACATGTCATACTGCGATAAAACATTTTTAGCCGTCATAATATTTTTAAATCATATCTCCTATTAGGATTACCACGCATAAGTTTTGTCATTTATGCTGTTGATGTGGTATATCATCTTTATTCATTTGTGGGCATTGAACCCTCCTGGGATGAGTCCCCCTTAGCCACAGCCAAAAATCTTTTTAATGTGCTACTGATGAAAATTGCTTTTCTTTTGTTAAGAAGTTTTGCATCTCTATTCATCTGAGACATGTCTTGTAGTTTTTTTGTTGTGTCCTTCCCTAGTTCGGATGTTAGGATAATGCTGGCCTTCTAGAATGAGTTTAGATGCATTCTTCCCTCTTCTATTTTTTAGAATAATTGAAGGAGAATTTGTATTAGTTCTTTCAATGCTTAGTAGAATTCAGCTGTGAAATCACTGGGTCCTGGCCTTTCTTTCATGTGAGGCTTTTATCACTGACTCAGTCTCATTGCTTCTTATTGGTCTGCTCTAGTTTCATATTTCTTCATGATTTAGTGTGGGTAAGCTCTATATATCTAGGCCTTTGTCCATTTTCTCCAGGTCAGTGGCAGTGAACCTATGGCACATAGGCCACAGTGGGCTGTTTGTGTCATTGAAAACTCTAACAGGTTCACTTTACTGCTCTGAGTAATCAAATTTTTGGAATATAATTATTCATGCTAATGCCCAGTGATATTTTGCTGTAATGTTTCCCTTTTTATCTCTAATTTTATTTGATTCTTCTTTCTCCTTTTCGTAGGCTACTTAATGGTTTTATCTATTTTGTTCTGAAGAACAAGATCTTTGTTCTGTTGACTCTTTGCATTGTTCTTTCAGTCCCTATTAGACTTTTTCTGCTTTGATTTTTATTATTATTATTATTTTTCTTCTACTAATATTGGTTTGCTTTGTTCTTGTTTTTGTACTTTCCCGAGATACAGTGATAGGTTGTTTATTTGAGATCTTTCTACTTTTTGGTGTGGGGAATTGATTGTCCTAAATTTTGCTCCTTAGAATTGCTTTTTCTGTAGTCTGTAGATTTAGATGTGTTTTGGCCCCATTTTTGTTTATTTCAAGAAATTTTAAAATTTCCTTCTTGATTTCTTCCTTTGGCCATTGATTGTTTAAAAGTAAGTAGTTGAGTACCCATGTATTAATATACTTCTTCAAACTTTTCTCATTTTTGATCTCTTGCTTTATTTAATTATGCTAAGAAAAGATATTTGACATGATTTCAGTTTTAAAATAGTCATTCACAGTTGTTTTGTGGCTGTATGATCTATGCTGAAAAATATTCTATGTGCTGATAAGAAAAATTGTGTTCTACGGAACATTTACCTGCAGTTGTTAGATGACATGTTCGCTAGTTGTCTCTTAGGTCCATTTAGTTTGGGGTGAAATTTATCATTACTTCTTTGTTGATTATCTGTCTGGATGATCTGTGCATTTCAGAAAGTGTGGTGTTAAATTCTCCAACCATTATTTTACTGAAGTCTATCTCTTCCTTTT
Organism: Hydrochoerus hydrochaeris; assembly: GCA_004027455.1. Taxonomy (NCBI): domain Eukaryota; kingdom Metazoa; phylum Chordata; class Mammalia; order Rodentia; family Hydrochaeridae; genus Hydrochoerus; species Hydrochoerus hydrochaeris. Next base: position 2,677 of record PVLA01008300.1, read on the forward strand.
GGTCTATTAATATTTGCTTTATATTTGGGTGCACCAATACTGGGCACATAATATATTTAGGATTATTTCCTCTTGTTGAATTGATTCTTTTTTTTATCATATAATGACCTTGCTTGTCCCTTCCTTGTCCCTTTTTAAGAGACCTACAAAGCATATTTTTGCTTGTAGCAAACTATTTTGAAATGATAGCAATTTAACATGATTTTAAAAATAAGAACAGAAAGAAAGGATAACAGAAAATATTTCAATAAGAAAACTCTGGTTGTACTCCATTCCCTTCTACATTTTGCATTTTATATTTCCAATTTTATATTTTTCTATATTGTTTATCTTAAAATATGAATGTAGCTATTATTTTTAATTGTTCAGTTTTTTACTTTTCATACTAAAGATATGAATGGTTTGTCCATTATGCTGCCAACATTACAGCATTCTGAATTTGTATGTTTTCTCAGACCAGAGAGTTTTATATCTTTCTATATTTTCTTATTCATGGATATATCTTCCTTTCAGCTTAAGAACTTCCTTAAACATTTCACATAGAGCATGCCTGGTAGAAATACAGTCTCAGCTTTTGTTTGTGTGGGAGTCTGTCCTTCATTTCTAAAGAATGTCTTTACTCTGTGCCATATTCTCAGTTGTTAGATTTTTCCTCAGTATTTTGAAAATCTCATGCCATTCTCTCTTGACCTGTCAAGTTTCTACTGAGGGGCTGCTGTCCACATGAGCAGGGACACCACTATATGCTGCTTTTTATCTCTCACAGCCTTGAAAATCCTTTCTTAATCTCTCACCTGGAGATCTTGGTTAGACTTGGTTAAATTGCATCTTCTTATTTCTTCATTGTTTTTTGTCCTCTAATAGTTTATTTTCAAAAATTCTTTGACTCTTTTCAATTGTCTTTGAGTTCACTTATTTTTTTCTGTTTGATTTATCCTGCTACTGATACTTACACTGTGTTTTTTTCCGAGTGCATTGTTTAGTTCAAGAGTTTGTTTTTGATGTCTTAAACTGCTGTCTGTTTGTAATTTCTCTGTTAGAGTATTAAAAAGTTTCCCTGTGTTTTCTTCAAGCTCATTGAAATTCTGTAAAGCAGCTGTTTAAAATTCTCTGTGAGTGCTCCCATACTGACCACTACCTGGTTTGCTTCTGGCATCTTATTTTGAATATTAGGTGAGGTCACGGCTTCCCAAGAGCCCTTGGTACTTGTGGACATGCAGTGTCATGTAGGCAACCTGTCTTCCTAACCTGGCTTTGTTTGTGACTGTATTTCCAGACAATCTAAGCTTATTCTTACTGTAACTTTAAGGGTATTAGAAGCCCATGGGTATATTTATTTTGAGCCTGTTATGTTTACTGTTTCAGCACTGGATTTTCCAGGAGTCAGTGATTGGTTTATTATCACTGTTTTAGAACTAGAGGTCAATCCAAGGCCAAATTTGTCCTACATGAACTGTTGGTATATTGTTCCGGAAGAATCATGGTAAAGCGGTTTGTATTCACAGCTTCTGCCTGTGGGCAGGGTAAGTCCAGATGACCTACACTCAGTTACCAGCCTGTGGTCAGGCACTGTAGTGCTTTCCCCAGCTATGGCCAGAGTTGACATGGGTTGATCAGCTTCAGGCTTCTATGTCACATCTATAACCAAGAATGCCACCAACTTGTGTTATACCCTCAACTCCTTGTCTAAGACCAGATCAAGCTCACACTCGTATGAGCTGCCTGCCCATTATTGAGGTACATGCATGGTCTATGACTGCTGCAACCAGCTACAAGTGAGTCTGGCTGGAGTAAAATTCCAACAGCCTGGAGCTGCTTTCTTCCCCTGGTCATGGGGTTGTTCCAGAAGTCCCATTTGTAGGAAGGTCTAGAGACAGAGGGTTCTTAGGATCTGCCCAGTGCTGGGTTTTACAGGCCCAGTACTTACTTCTAAGTAAAATCTCATGGTTTTTAGCCATGTCTTGCCCCCTGCATATGGAGTCTTGCACCATGTTAGGCTGCCCAAGTTTGGGAGAGTATCAGTGAAGGAAGCTCTTGGCAACTTAAGCTGGTGCTAAGCCAGTTATACCTGAGTCCCACACGGGCAAGGCCTATGCAGTCTCAGGGATACACTGGGGGCAAGCACAGCTGTGGTGATGGGGACCAAAATGCAGCTCTGTCCCATCAGGACACAGGTCCCGGCCTGGTATCAGGACAGTTCTAAAGTGTTGCCTGTTTGCACTGGCCTGGTGACGATGGTGTTGTCTAAAGTTGGAAGCTGAGTGGAGGAGACAGTTACTTGGCCATTTATGCTAGTGTTAAACTGGGTCACACCCAAGTCTTACTGCTTCAGGGGACTGTCCATTTTGTGGCCTCCTCTCACTCCAAGGCTGAACCACTGCATTCCAAAGCTCAAGTCTGTCCTACCAGTGCAGAGGTCTCTGTCTGATGCCGAGCAGGGCTAGAGATTCTGTCTTTATACTCTGATCTGTGTACAGGGACTTTAGCTGGGACTGGGGATTGGGTCTCACTACAGTAAGCTTGAAACTGGGCTCTAAAATAAAGCTTCATGTAGTTTTGTGCCCAGCTCCTCAAGAGGTAGAGTCCCCTTAGCTTTGCTACTTGAGGTTGCAGGACGGATGACACCAGTCGTCAGTGGCCTGGCCTAATTCAGTTTTATCAGTGCAGTCATGGGAAGGGAGAGGTTGAGGGCCTTTGTGAGGCACTGGATCTCATGATGATGGGCTTGGTACTGGCCTCATGTCTAAGACCTGGACTTCATTCTCTTTTCCTCATCCAAACAGCAGACTTCTCTTCCCTTAGCGGGCCACTTAGAGTCGGGGGAGCAGTGCCACGGGCAACTCTTTGTCTTCTTCGATTGTGGATCCACTGAAAGGAGGCGCTAAGATCACTCGCCTGATTTACTTAACTGCTGTGAAGATAACTCAGTGCACAATAGTGGTACTTGAGGTGCTTGTGGTGAGTTGATTTTTGGAAGATGCTGCTTGGCCATATCTTTCTCTGCCTCCAGAGTTTGAAAATTTAATGTAAGAGACTTAAGAATATGTGAAGGGAAAATTCCTCCTCCTTCTCAATGGATTTTGAACACCAGGGAGGAATTTATCATTCAAATAATTGTTTTTCTAGAGATTAACTTGGTGTTTAAGCAAATGGAATGTTGAGCCATTCCTGCCAACAGCTAGGTTTTAAATAGTGATGTGGCATGATTTAAAATCATTGCTGGTTCATTTCTTCTTTCATTGGAATTTAGGATTTAATGTTTATTTTTGTCAAATTATCCAAACTATTTTTCTATTCCAACAGGGAAGTTAATTCAAGGGACAACTCCCAATAAACTGCTAAATAGATAGTTTACCAAAGTCTTACATAGTGCATGCTTAATTTAAGTATGATTCATTTCTTGCCACATTTCCCCAACTCATATAAAGTTATCAGTTACTGATACCACAACTACCTCTTTGATTCCAAATTTGTAATATAAGCCAATCAGAAACTCAACCCCCCACTCTTCTAAGGCTGAAATATCCTGACATAGCCTTGACTTAAAAGTTCCCATTAATGGCTTTATTTGTCAGAAACAAGTTTATATATTTCATGCATTGTTTATTTTTGTCTTTTCTAAGATGGTTTTGCTGTGTGGCTCAGGCTGGCCTTATATTCACTTTGCAGCCCAGGCTGGCCTTGAATTTGCAATGACCTTCCTGCCTCAGCCTCCCGATTACAGATGCTGAGATTACAGGTGTGCACCACCATGCCTGGCTTCCCATATATTTCTTTAAGGAAACATTTTATCTATTTTTTAAAAAATTTTGAAACAAGGTCTTACTATGTATCTCAAACTGTCCTTAAACTTGTGACCCTTCTAATTTATCCTCCTGGGTGCTGAGATTACAGGCATACAGCACTGTTTCTGGCAACATTTTATTCTTGCAAGGGGATGAAATCAGTGTATTTTCTTTGCTTTTGAACCAAGAGAAAAAAGCCATTGTATTTATAAGGGCTGCCTTCCTTATCTTGGAGGATGAATGTGACAGAGGGTGGAGTGTAGGTTCTGAACATGCCTCACTAATACAGCAATGCAGTTTGCATGCTTTCTTACAAGGCTGTTGATGCTCCTCTGGGCTGGGTTTATGTTCATTCCCATTGAATCTGGGTAGGGCCTGTGAGTGTTGTGACCAGTGGAATGCCTCAGAGGGGTGATCGCTGATGTCTAATTCTAGATCATAAAAATAATTTAGTTTCTATTTCATATGCTGGAGGAGTGTAAGAGTTGTGTTTTCATGCTAGCTGCAAAGGTCATCTAAGAGAGCTCAATAGGAATAAATTCCAACATTTTCAGTAGGCCGGCTTATACCATGGGTGCCATGTGGTTCACAGGATTTAGACACTAGTTCTATTCATATTATGGGGACAAACAGTCTCAGAAATCTATAGATTAAAAAGTCAAACAGTGAAAAGAGGCATGTTCTTCTCTGGCCTTTTAGAATTATACAGAGAGAATATTAGTTTTTAAGACTCCAGTATCCTAAGAGTATTAAGTCTAAACTGGAAAAGAAAAACCTTGACCCCTACTCACCTTGCTTTTTTCCATGACTAGACCTTTGCTAAACTCAAGCCATGGATTATGAAACAGAACTGCACAGACTTTGACCATGTTTGTCAGAGACAGGGTTTGAAAATACAAAACTGTTGTCTCTCAAGAATTTGGGAGAGATGTTAGAGAGTTTGTGATCAATGGCATAATCTCTTATTTATTCCTGTTGTTTCTTTGCTGCCCATCAACAACAGGGATTCTAATGTGATTGGCATGTCCCGTTTCAGGGACAAAGTGCTTAAATTTCTTCTGCCTCTGTTCCTGACAAACTGCACTCCTGACAGCTGTCTGAGGTCACTCGCTCTCCTCTGTGAGCACAACAAATAGACATTCTTACTTTATATGAATGGTTTATTGACTCATATGACTTCTGCACTCAAGAATATCATGTGATTTGTCATTGTATTAACGAACATTCAACATTAGTGGGTCATGTTTTTCTGCCTTGACATCTGGCATTTTTTTGTTATACATATGCTCCAGAGATACCAACACAGTGAATTAAACTAATAGGCAGCAATGTGCCTCGCACATTTTATGAGAATGGGGAGTAATTGTGAACATTATTTTGGATCAGATACACTTTCCTCAACCTCTGCTTCTAAATATGATTTGGTTAGGAATTCTGGATAAGGAAGTTTATCTTTTCACACCTTGTATTATGTATCAATCATATCATATTATCTCATATTTTATACATATTTTATTTAATATATACTATTTTATTACTCATTCACACAATGATTGTTTTGGTGATGCTATCCATTTAAAATTATTTTATCTTACCAATTATATGATTTTTTAGAAAAAATTATTAGCTAGTTGACAAAAATGGTGGCATTATATGATGTGACAGTTTGTGATGTTAATAAAAAAGACTATAAATAAGCAGGGGTGTAGATATACTCTCAGGCATCCTGGCCCTGTGTTTTTCAATTTCTATCCTTTTTCCTCTTGACTGGGTTCCATAGGCAGGGGTGAGGGCTTCACCTTCTGGAATCCTGTGATAACAGAGAGTTGCCCTATTGGTTCCCTTTCCATATTGGGTTTGTTGGTTTCCTTTCCAGGAGGGTCAGAGCTGGGGATCAGTCACATGTCTTAACACTTGCAGTCATATGTCTGCTTGGTGCATGTGCTTGATGTATGTATGCCAAGTGAAAGAACAGTTCTTCTCATGGAATTCTGTTAAAATTTCTTCTGTGTTCTAGGATTCAGATTCTGGTTGCACCTGACCAGCCATAGAAAAACTCCCCAGGGAAGTACTCAGAAGGTGACTCGATCTATTCCTGCTTTTTCAAAATTGAAAATTTATCTTCCAAGTTATCTGTATCAGTCCTGAGATTTTTTTAGAATTTCCATTTTAGAGTTTGCAAACTCTAAAAAGGAAAGAATTGTTTGTGGCTTTCATTCTCTCTTTAAAAAAATTATTAAAATTCCTGCCTTATCATTATTGGGGTATATGTGACAAATAAAAACTGTGTATATTTAAGGCAGGTGACTTTATCTTCAGATATATGTGTGTTTTGTGAAGTGGTTTACCACAGTCAAACCTTTTTTCTTCACATCACACATATTGATGGCTTCTGCTTGTTACCATATGCCTCCTTTGAAAATAAATAAAAACCTTCTCAAAATTAAATAATTTTATAACTTATGAGTTCATAATTGCTTCAACATCTTGATCTATTTGTTTGGTTACTGTTATTCAGATTAGTATCTTTAAACAAGCATTTAACTTTCAAGAGAAAAAGGGAGCTATATCAGGCCTGGATTTGTTCATAAAAGGCTGGTGGTATAATTAAAAATTTATATCTTCCAATAGTTTTATTAATTATCTTTAATATGCTCAAGGCTTGTTCATATATTTTATGAGCTGCATTTATAAAGTTCATAAAAATTTAACTTACTGATTAATTATTAAAACACTTGTGAGGGTAGAATCTTATTTGCCACAATCTCATTTACTGTAAAAGCCAATAAATAACTTTTAGCTAATCTCTTCAAATTGCACATAAAATAATGCCTGAAAACACTGATTTTTTTCTTTTCTTAAGAGAAGGGCAAATCATTCTATACAGTTTCAGAAAGTATTTTATTTTTGTGCAGATTTGACAAAAAATTGTTAATAAGAATGCCATTTGCACAGAATATGAATGAACATTTTGATACCTTAATCTGTTTTTTCCTTCCTGCCATTATATACACTATTTATAGGAAATATGTTTGAGTGAGCCTTGTTTATCTTTTTGAAATAATTGATCCCTTTTTAATACATACCCTGACTCTGACTTGGGGAGGTTTGGTACTTTATTAGTGATATCAAATAACTCTCTAGTAGTTTGAGTTGAGAGAACTCTACAATAGCCAAGAGGAGGATGCATTAGGTCATAAGGAGAAAACCATTAGGTTTCATTCATACAGTATCTAGCATGCTGACAGTCAATTTTCTGGTCATCAGCATCTGAGTACCCAGGAAGGCATTCACCCAACCAGCAGTCCTGTGTAGGTCTGAGTCTTGGTGCCATAACTATTCTCAATTGCACTTAACTTCTCTGCATTTCAGCTTTTTCATTGTAAAGTAAGCCTGACAACAATAATAATGCTTACAGCATAAGGTTAATATTAAGTAGAATAAGATAACATATAAAAGAAGAATAAAATAATGTCTATTATGTACTAAACACTCAATTTACCTCAGTCATTAATTTAATAGTCTGAAAAATAATGTCCAATTCTAATAATTCATATATAATCTAATTGTGAACAAAGGGCAAGTAATACAGACTTCCCATCTTTTGAATGGGGGAATATAAGATAACTCTGTGAACTGTCTATACCTTACGTCACCTTGTGACAATTTAGTGCTTCTTTCACACCAATAGCCTTCTCTTTTACTGAAAACGACTATCTTATAAAAAGGAAAATCTTACGTGTACAAGATTTCCATAGTTTACACAAAGAAATGCAGATTATATGCAGCATTATCCTGAAAGATAGGTGAAAATAAAACTAAACAAAACAAAACAAAAAAAACACTGGAGGGTAAAAGCGCATAGATAGAAGAAGCCAGCTCAAAGAGAAGTTTATTTGAAGTTCCATATTTTATCATGAAAAAATTGTGACTGTCATTTAACTCTTGTATCATTCAGATTATGGGAGGAAACCCTTTGCATTTTTCAAAGTGGGCAATTGGAAGAGGGTTATAAAGATATTATTTGTCAAGGTTTAGGTAGCTTTTAGGGTAATCCCAAAGTAATAATCTCAAAGTAATCCCAAAGTAATGTTTCCCTGGATCTCTTGGCAGATTGGGGTTAGGCATATCCCGCATATGCTCAGAGCCCAGGGGTGAGTGGAACTATGCAAATCCAACCTTCCTGGCAGGGTTTATGGCTTTGATGAGCTCCGCAGTCAGTATGAGGCCCAGAAATAGGTGCCCCCAACCTTCTCCTTGCTGCAACACTGCCAGCATCTCTGATTGCTAAATGCAATGGAACAGGATGGATGACGGGATGGAACACGAAAAATGAGCAGAGAAGAGCAAATGACAGATTCCATGAAATATTTATATTTGATTCAATATGAAAATGACCTACATATGTACCCATTAAAATAACCACTAAATATTTCAGGAAAGTTGGTGCATTAGGGTGAAAGTGTCTTTGTGTCCTGCTTTGGGTAGTATGGAAATAAGCAAGTCTTTGACTAAAGAACTGATCTTTGGCAATTTTGAATATCCAGTTGAATAGACTTGCCATGTTAATTTCCCATTGCCACATAACAAATTACCCACCATGGCACAAATTTGTTTTCTCAAAATATTTGTAGTCTGGGCACAGTGTGGGTTGATTTTTTGCTCAGGGTGTGACCTGGTGAAATGCGAGGTGCTGGTCCAGGCTGCAGTTCACATGTGAACTGGTGGATGCTCTTCCTAGCTGATTGGTTGTTGGTGGACTTAATTCCCTTACAATTCTATGAGCAGGTTCCTGTTTACTTTCTAGGAATTAGCTGGGGACTGCTTTCAGCTCCAACAGGGAGTGATTCCTGCAAGTGTAGTCTCTGCAGGCAGATCACAACATGTGTACTGGCTTTCTTCCAATCCAGTTAGCTGCACCCTGTCTCTTTGACTGCATTTTTCTGGAACCAATTGGAGAAAACTCTCTTTTAAAGATCTTATGTATCTATGTTAGGTCCAGATAATCTCCTTAATTTAAGGCCAACAGATTTGGAACCTAAATTACATCTAGCAGTGATTGAATAAGCAGAAGGCATGCACACCAGTGGCTGAGACCCTTTGGAATTGTCTGGGAATTTAGCTTGCCACACTGAAGGTGAGTAAGTCAGAATAACCTGTCAGAAGGCAGGTTATTCAGGGAGTGATGGTGTTGTTGCCGACCTCGGATGCTTTGGTAACTTGGGGCCTCTAGATTTGTAGAAGCTGAAAATATATAGATACCTTCAGGGGCTTAACAAGTCAGATGGTTCAACCAAGGCAAGGATATTCTCAGTAACAGCATCTATTTCCATTTTGGGGACCTGCTGCCTTATTCAATATTGCAAATGTAATCTCAACTCAGAGTTAAAATACCCAGTGTAATGTAATAATTATGTAATAATGATATAGGACTTGTTAAGATTGGTAGTTCTCCCCTTACCAGTTACGATGGTTTTAGTATGGTTTTGGGCCCTCAGAAAAAAAAATTCCATTGTGATTGAAGGCTTGGTATGTAGGGGGTTCTGTTAGAATACGATGGAAATTTTGGCAAGTGGGGTCTTAAGTCTATGGAGGTGTGAAGTAGTTCTCCTGTGCTTTTGATGGTGGTGTCCATGGTAGAATTGTTACAAAAGGATCAAACCTGGCCCTGCCATTTTCCCCTCCTGCAGATAGTCCCACAAGTACTGCTCTCCATGATGCCATGCTGAACTGATGCCAGCACCATGTCACTCACTTCCAAAACATGTGAGCAAAGTAAATCTCTTCTTTGTAAGTCCCTGTGTAAAGCATTTCATTATAGTGATGAAAAGCTATTAATACAACAGTCTTATATGGAAGGAGTAGCAATTCTGATACTTTTCTCTTTATACACCTAGTATTCTATTTCTGTCAAACAAACTGGTTGAAGACAGGGAGAGAATAAACAAATAGGATGTGGAAGATCTTTTGTGAGTGTTACACACCCTGGATATGGCATGTATTCCCATCTAACTTGCACCCCTGGGCTTTCTGTGGATTCTCTGGAGACCCTTCCCCTAACAGCATCATACCTGGGGTCAGGCATTGCTAGGAATCTGCAGTTTCAGATCCAGCATCATCCAGCATCATGAAGATATAGACTAGAGATTTATTCTTTAAGGTTGAACATGTTTTCATACATGTATGATGCTCACTTATACAGTTTGACTAATCTCTCTGTTGTATTGCTCATCTTTTAAAACTGATTTGTAGGTGTTCTTTCTATTTTCTGGATTCTAATATTTTGTCAGTTATGTGACTTTGTCTTAATTTGCATACAGAATTTTATCATATCTATGTTTTAAATTTTAATGTAGTTAAATTTATCAATTTCATACCCTCTTTGCCCTCCTTTTGAAAGTTGGTAATATTTTGGCTGGGGGTTTAGCTCAGAGGCATAAGAGCTTGCCTGGCAAATGCAAGGTTGTGAGTTTGATCCCTGGTACCAGAAAGAAAGAAAGAGAGAAAGAAAGAAAGAAAGAAAGAAAGAAAGAAAGAAAGAAAGATGGTAATATTTTATTAGTATTCGACATTATATTTAAAAAATCATATTTAATGTGATAATGCTAAAATCTTTTGCTAATTCTTATAGATGTGACAACTGTTAATACTTGAGTGGATTGCCTTCATGTTTTAAACAGAGAAGGGAAATACTTTTATGGACAAATGTTGATATCTCAAAATCATGTTTAAATCCTTGATATTGGTCTAGATTTATAAAAAGTTTGCTAGACAGAAGAAAAGAGCAAAATTCCAGACTTTTAGTACAGTGATAATGTTCCAGCAATGAAGAAGTAGTAAAAGGAAGTGACACTTGATTTGCCTCTGTGTTTTAATCCCTAAGATTTTGCAAAGCAAGTATTGCTACCCTCAATTTGCAGATGAATGTACTGAATTTTAAAAAGACTGAACAACTTAACCAAACAATGCAGCTTGATTCAAAGCTGAGATTTGAACCCTGGGCCTTTTAAATCCAAGCATGGGTATTTGCCACTACATCTCTTTAATGACCTAATTTATATGTCTCGTGTATCTTCCACCAAAAAAAAAAAAAAGACTGAAAAGTAATGTGCATTTATACACAATATCATGCAAGGTCAGGTGCATGTGCAAATGCCCATCAGAATGTTGGGTATATAGCCATTATATTTTTTGTTTTCATTCTAGTCTAAAAGAACACTGATTATAAGAAAATACCTTTCCAGCCCTTTATTAAGTCTTGCTTTTAAACACCTGTGATATCTTTAGCAATGACATTTTGCTTAGTTTTTTAAAAATATTAGGCCAAACTTATTGTGCAGTTTGATTGAGAAGTGTCAAGAGAGACTAAAAAAGGTATAGAGAAATATCATTCCTGAGATGCCAATACTCCCACCAGAAATTTCTGCAAGCACTTTCAGCTTCCATCCTGGCAATCTGAATTTTAACTGTTAGTCTTTCATGCTATATTTAGAAAAACTGGCTACAGAACATGGTTAATATAGTCATTAGGGTTAAATTTTTTATAACTCTGAATTAGCTCACTGATAGTTCAGAATGGTGTTGAAAAAACTGAATAATGTTGGCATACATGAGTTCAGTAAGAATGTGTGTGCTATGGTCAGAATGTTGGTGTACACCCAAAATTGATGTTGAAATCTTCATGCCCAAGGCGATGGTAGAAAGAGGTGGAACCATTAGGAAGTAATTACATTAGGACAGCAGAGTCTCCTGAGTGGGATTAGTGCCCTTACAAAAGAGGCCTTAGAGATAGTCTCACCCCTCCACCATATGAGGACACAGCACTGGAGCTATCTATCAGCCAAAGGCAAATTCTTCCTAGCCTGTGCAACTGTGAGAAGTATATTTACATTTTTTAAAAACCACCCTGTTTATGGTGTTTGCTACAGCAGTCTAACTGACCTCGTGGTAGACTGAAAGCAATTCTAGTAGGATTGTAAAGGGTGCCTTTTTTATGAAACAGGGATTTTGAGCTCACAATCAGTCCAATGAAGCCAGACTATACTGAAAAGGCTGCTCTTCCATGCACTACTCTATGCTCAAGGTGTGGATTCCTGAGAACAGGTGGTGAGAAATGAGCCTGAGGAGCTGACCCCTGGCAGTGCAGTGTGGACAGCTGTAGGCAGAGAAGAGCCCATCTCTGCCCCTGGAGGACCACTGCCGACCAGCCTGTCTTCGAGTGGCATTTAGATCTAGCGAGATACATGGCATATAACCTTTCAATTTTGCCAGGAATGAAGGTCTAAGAATACAGTGAGGTAAAAGCAGCCTAGGGCACCATTTAAGGTTGAAATTGGCTCCCTATATGCATTAGCTGGAGGGAGAATATGGCTCTTGCGTGTTTGGAGCACTAACTGTTTCACATTGTTACAGGAAATTCAGTCCAGGGCCTTTGTATCCAGCCAAATCATCAGCTTGTTAAAATTTTTTATTTTGAGACAAGGTCTTGCCAAAATCCCCATGTGACACTCAAACTTAGGATTCTTCTGATTCAGCCTTTCAGTGCTGGAATCACAGGCCTGTGCTATGAAGCTTAGCTTTTAAGTTTGTCCTTTTTTTTTTTAGATTTTGGGTTTCTATACCTGGCATCCTTCTCTATAGTTCTTTCATGATTTGAAGACAGATTGAAGGAAGCAAAGGGGGATCAAAGTGTAGTGTTACTTTTCTTAATGGTTAGATCAGTATAAAGAACATGGGTGGACTTCCCATGTCCTTCTATGAATATAGATGGCAGGACCCTGCTTTACTTAGTTATGAGCAGACAGAGAGGCTGGAACAGCAGGGAAGACACCTGAACGGCCTTGGGCAAAGGCACCTAAGCATAGCAAGGGAGCAGTCCCGGTGCCTGCACCCCACCTACCTTTATTTCTATCAACACTGAGCTCTTGTCATTCACCAAACAGCACACACACAAGTATGCCCCCCACCAAACTCATAAGCAGAGGCACACACATTTGCTTCATGCCACTGAGAACAGGAAAAACTACTGCCTCTGGGGTCTAGAGGCATTACTGATCCTGTGGGAATTCTATTAAATAAAGGAGAAATCTTTTTCATTGTAAATACTTTCAGCGCTACAGCAGAAATGTCACAGGGGAAATCCACAGGCTCCAACCATTCAGGACTAAAAGAGCAAGCTCCAAAGCAGCAGCAACAATAGCATCAACAAAAATGAGAATTTTTAAAATTCTGTGTTGTGTTTATTATGGAAAGTGGGATGTGGAAATATCATATTATAAATTTTCTGAAGGGAAAAATAAGTTATCAGTTCAATTTTTATATTACCATCCACTTAAAAGTCAAATCTGTAGTTAAGGTGGGAATATAATTAAATCCGAAATTTTTATCCTTATATAAATAAAACCTTTCCTTCTTTCTGTAGGAAATAAAAGTTTTATTGGTCAATATGTGGGGAGTGATAACTTTCTTAAACATTTCATGATCTTGATATATAGACATCATGATGAGACATAATTTTAGATTCTACTATTGAAACAGTTATACTTTTCGCTTTGAATATCACCATTTCTTTAGTGATTTACTGTTACATTATACTTTTGGTCTTTCTTATCTGAGCATTCACACACAAATGATTCTGTACTGATAGGTACAATTTTTCTTGATGTTTATTTAAATTAATTCACACCTAAAATTATGTAAGTTTCTGTTTTATGCAATAGAAATCATTGGTAAATGTCAAGATTTTAGGCATTTTGCTTCTATAAACATATTTTTATAGCTAAAAATCATTACTTTCTGTAGTTTTAAGTATAGTACTTTTATCACTGGTTAATCTCAGGTATAAAGATAGCACATTCATTCTCCAAATTACGAAAATGTATTTAAATATTTTTCTTACCTTTTACTGAGAAGTGGTTATATTTGTACTTTTCCAATCAGATTCTCTACCAAAAGGGTGATTGTGGTGTTTCCATTTATCTTCATTCATAACCAGCTAACAGAACTTTCAGAGTCAAGGAATCAGGGTCAAATTGGGTTTTAGAAACTGAGTTAGACTGGGTTTTTGATCTTTAATAGAGCTCTTCCTTTGAGAATAAATGAGAAAAATTTAACAATATTAACTCACTGATTAGAATTATGATGAAATGAAAATTCTTGTTCAATGTTGACGCTTGCTGATTAATAATTCTGACCTCGGTATTTAGTCCACACGAATTGATTATCAGTAATAATGTTAGTATTTGAGTCTTTCTTAAAGAACCCCCAATTACTCAGATCCTATTATCCTCCCCAAATCACCTGTTATTTCTTTTTTATTTTAATTTTTTGTGTTGGTGAAAATTGTTTTGCTGATCTCAAGAATTCCTGCAGTTGTTTGCCACTTTAAGTGATCAAACATGCTTTTGAAATCTGGTAATACATCTCAAAACAAAAAGGAGGGGTAGGTATTTCATTAGCCTGTGTACATAAGCACACTGAAAGTATCCAAGTAGAGTCTCCAAAACATAACACTGGTTTTCTCCTGTGTCATTTTCAGATAAAATATTAGGTGTTTAAAAACAGCATTAATACTTTGAAGTTGCTCAGGTACCAGTCTCAGTAAGAAGCTAACTAGATTTTTGGAGCCAAGGCATTAAATTTTCTACCAGGGAATAATACCAATTAATAGGGAGCATCATGTCCAATGTTAATAGTTGTAGAACAGAAAAATTTTGGAAAGATGTAGCTGTCAGTGAGTTGTTTTAGTTTGTGATTTGTTCAAATATACCAGTCTGAATAAAATGTATTTATATGTGCACATATATGGGAATAAGCTATTTATTTTACTCTATGTGTAGATTTTTATGTGTGGAAAGGGAAAATACATATTGATTAGCCCTTATGAGGCTTTTGAACAACTGTTTCTTCTTGCTTTCCTATAAATGATTTTAGGATTTAGGTAATTCCTACAAGGTATGTACATAATCACACCCAAAGTATACACATCCTAGTCACACACTGGACACAGAGAAAATGTGTGAGAAATGTAACTCATACCAGTGGTCAAAGAACTGACCTTACCTGTGACTAATGGCATAGTTAATTAGCCCTGGCATATTTAGTAATACACCAATGTACTGATTATTATATTCAGCCTCTGTGATAAGTATGTTACCTATTCTCAGAGATGAAAAAGAGACAAAGCAGACAACCAGCCCCTTCTGACCTTCAAAAACAAAAAGAAAAACCCCCAAATACACATGCACAACTTTGTTGGCTTTATTCACTTTTGTACATGTGCCTACTGGATTATGGGAATTGGCCTTTAAATGAGATACAGTATGTTATTTTTTTCTACACATAAAAGTAGCAAATTGATTACTCACAGACTGTACACACTTACAGAATGTACTGATGTACCACAACCAACTACAGTATTATGCACAACATATTGCTCACACTTTAGTACAGCAGAGATAAATACAATTAGAAGTTTAGCAATTGCTAGTACATGTTTTTCTTGAATTTCAGGCCATCTAGATCTTTCTCAACCTTCAAAATGTATCTCTAGATGTCCGTAAACTAAGAATTGGTCTCTTCTCTCCTCCAGGGGTTAAGGAGTAGGTCTATAATACTGTAACCTTCCAATTTACCTGCTTCATTTTAAGACAGGTAGAAAAATATTTACTCAAAAATGTGGTCCAAAGTGCTAAGGAATCTACACTAAAGTCATTAAGGATGCCTTTTCTATTCATCCAATAAAGTTTTCTTTACATAAAGCTTTAACATGTTATTGAGAGCAATGATTTGAATCATAAATTGCTTAAGTGCTTACATTTATTTTCTAAAAAAACGAATTTAATTTTTAAAGTAACAAAGAATAGTAATACTAGCAGCAATGTTAAAAAAAGTAAGTTATACTTTTCTCCCCAGAGACAAATTGATGACATCTTCACATTTAAGAGAACAAGAAGAATGTGAGTCTCTTCCATTAATTCTCCCTAACACATTTTAATCACTACTGTATCTCATAATTATCATCGCGCTGGTTGATGATAAGTATTTATTCCTGAAGTGTAAAATATGGGGTTCTAATTACTACTATTTTGCAGCCAATTAATTTTGAGCTTGAACCCAGAAAGACACTTGATGAAGAACTGGTATTTAGAAATGACCATCTGGAACATCATTTACTGTAAGGCACTGAGGCCCCTTTTGATACAATTTCTCAAGTTTTCATAATTTTACACTTGGTAGCCTATTTTTTTCATAGCTAAGGTTGGGAATCCTCTGGGCAGAATTAGTTGAATTGCTTTGCAACATGCTAGTGTCCAGGAAAACTAATTACTATAAGCTTAACCCCTTTATTCAACAAGATTTCTGTTGAAGCTTTCTTAAGTTTTAAGACAGCAAAAGTTTTAGTGGCTCTTCTTTCCTGACTAGCATGAAAGCAGAGATTTTACCTATGTCTCTGCTTATGCTCACCGCTATTGCTTCTTCTTATGAAGCTCCTAAACACATTTTTTCTTCCTACAAGAAAACAGAAATTATACCTTCACTTATTTTATCCTCTGGGTTATAGTCAGTCTTCACAGAGCAAACCACAATTCTATATTGGTGTGCCCATAATAGATGCACTTGCTGGTATATCGGCCTTGTTTTTGGCACATTATTGCTTGGCTTTAATTTCATATTCAACAGTCTTTATTCTCATGATTAATGTCTGAGATATCTGGGTCTTTAAAAGCTTGTAAATAACATCTCGTTACACCATTCTGGTCTCCACAGTCATTTCACCAAGTCCCATGGTTATTTCAGTGTCCTTCATAATTATCATCACCTTTATTTTTCTAACAGCTAATAGTTATGTTTCAGGATTTTGTTTGTTTGTTTCCATCTACCCATATATACAGATGTACTGGATTTACTTTGAGAGAGGTTATTTGGTTGTGGCAAGTGAGCAGTTTAGCTGGTGAGTGTTCACAGTTAAAGTAGCTGTAATGACTTCTGGCAGATGCCACTGATTACTTATGAAACAGAATTTTTCCACCTCAATTCATCTTCATTTATGTCCTTGGTCATTGTAAACCAAATCTGTTTGATTTCTGTAGCCAAGGAGAAGTTTTTTTTTTTTTTTTTTTTGTCTGAGTAGGATGAAGTTCATGGAGATCTGTTTCAGTATTTATAAGACTGTTTTTCTCCTTTTGCCAAAAAAAAAAAGAATGTCCAAAATTGTGCAGTCATTCTTAACCATGCATGTCTGCACAAATAACATTTAAAATTACTCAGTCAGTTGCAGAATTTCATTAAGAAGGATAGAGTTACAAGGATGGGTGAGAGATTCAGTAAATCGCCTGTTATTTGCTAGGCGGCAGCAGCTAACCTGCATTTGGAGAGTCAACCAAAAGGGTCGCATATGACATGGAACACTGCTTACCACAGAAAACAAAATGCTCAGATACAAATGTGAAATGGCAAACACAGAAGCGGACATGGACAAGACTTCTGATTCACTGTGTATACAAACCCGGGGTGGGACGAGGTGGTCAGCTCTGAGTTCACTGTGCTCTTATCACAGAGGGAAATTCACAGGCTTCATTTCTCAAACACCAAGTAGGACAGAGCAGGAGAGAGTAAACAGCTTCATCTCCATGGCAGCATTGTAGATAATTAGTAAATCAGGCAGGTAGAGATCTACACAAGGCTACAAAGTGCCCAGTTTTGCAATAAAAACACATATACATATATGCAAACCTTATCCTACTGCATTGTTTTTCTTTATGCTGATTCTGAAAAAAGTAGGCAAGGGATATGGTGAATTATGTGGTAATAGAAGTGGACAATTTTTTTTTAACACTTTAAAATATGTAGGAGGAAGAGAAGACAATAGTTTCTTACATTTTGGCAGCAAACAGTAAGAGTGAATATAGCAAAGACCAGACAATTTATGTTAACAGTATGGATATAAATATTCCTGTAATGAAATTTTAAAGTCATAACATTTTTTATTCTTTGTGTGGTATATACAGCCATTCCTAGAATGATGGGATTCTCTAAAATGAAAGGAATAACATTAGAATAAACTGGAGATAGTAAGATCTCAATAATCTGGTATACAACCAAATGCCATTTTTCTCTTCTTTCTAATTTAAAACATCAGGCTCCTGTTAAGAATTTGGTTTCAAAATTCAATCTTTAGATTATATGTTTGACATATAACCTGTAGACTCAGTCCAATTTGTTTGAATTTTGATGTTTAACTTGTACTGTTATCCAAAATAATGAATATCAGATGATTTCAAAGATTAAAACATTATCCCAAACCAAATTACATTCAATATTGCTGAACTTATCATGGTAGGAAAATATATTAATATACTTCATAAATAATTCACTTTGGACACAAAAAGATTTATGGTTAACTTGAGTTAACAAAATCTTCAGTTTAGGTCATTGACCCAAAACAGAAAGGATAATCAGGATTTTACCATATATAAGGTAGCTGGCCTGTGGCATCAAGACATAATTCAAAATGACAAAATTAGAAAAGCATTCAAGATAAACATATGGTAGCTGAAGCTATGATTTTTTTTGTGGTCATAAAAATAGAATAATAGATATTTAAAAATTTCTGATATTTACTTGGTAAGTGATATAACATCTTCACACTGTAAATGTTGAGTGATCTCCCTGTGTATTGAAGTCTCACTACTTTTATTACTGGGTTAAGAGCTATTTTCTATATCTTGCTTTAATAAAGTATTTCTTACATATATTTTAGAAACAAAGATACGTGAAAAAGGACAAAGTCATATGCAAAAGCTATTAGGGGAAACCAAATGCCTTTCAACTCAGTATGTGCAATGCAGGTAAAGCAAGGAATAACTGAGCAAGTTCACAGGCTCTGCCAGGGAAGTGATTCTGCAACTTCCTTGCTGAATGAACCCAAGGGAACATGCATAATGTGCTAAACTTCTGATGCTATCTCATACTGAACTGAAAGAAAATTTTCAAATAAGCATTTATTGTCAAAACAGTATCTTAAATAGGTTCCGATCTTATTTAATTCATTTGATGATCTATTTCTAAAAGCTGCCCTGTAAGATTCAATAGACAACAAAACAAGAAAGGCTTTGTTCTATTTTGTGACAGCTTCTAGGGTGTTGTAGAAGTTAAGATTTAGTTCTAGCACCAAAGAAAACCAAACTTACTAACATCAAGGAATTTTTTTCTTGAAGATTTTGTTTAAGAGGCACAACTGTATCAAATGAGTAGTTTTGATTTACTTAATGTGGTGTAAATGCCTACAACTCTCTTTAGGCCTCTGATTCAATTAACTATTTATAAATCAGGTGGCCACTCTAAACTCATGAAAATAAATATTATTGCCGGATGCTGAATTCTTTCTCTGTTTTAATGCAGGAACATCCTGATCTAGCTACTTCACAGCCGAGGATTACCTGGGGCCCACCCATCTGGAGTGGGCCTTTTGACAGCTGCCCCTGTGTACACAGGGTAGACCGTGTGTGTACACAGCACGTGTGCCAGCCAGGCTGGAGACAGCCCAAGAGAGAGAGAGAGAAAAGACAGATTATGTTCTCGCAAAGGCATCTGAGAAAGATGGGTACTTCAGGCCAAAAGAGAGTTTTAAATCAAATCTCTAATCATTAATAGTAATTTGATTGGTAATTTGATGGTAATTTCTACTTTAGATAGCATTCTTAATAGAGGCCAATTAGTAAGAAACTGAAAAATGTGCCTTATTATACAATTCATTATAAGTCCCAGATATAACAACTGTAATTACCATTCTCAGGCTGTGAGAATGCTGTCAGTGCTGTCACAGTGTCTACTTATGCAGGCTGCATATACAGTTAAATTGCTTTGCAAGAAATCAAAGCCATTTGATTAATTTGGGTTGGTCTCAGTGTAGCTTGTGGTATAAAGTTCAGGCGTGATTCTTTTTTTTTCCCCCCTTCTTTGAGTTGAAAAAAAAAAGTCAAAACAGATATCATGAACTGATGGTACCAATGGCACTTGAGTCTCTGAAGAAAATAAAAAATGGTCAGGTCCTTTTGGCTGGCCCATGGGGGGAATGAATTCATAGGTAATAACCAGCGCACTGCCAACATTTAACAGTGTTTTACATGCAAGGTGGAGCTCAGGGATCTCGCTGCAATGACTCTGGGAAGAGAAGCCTTTCTAGTGCTTTGGCTCGCCCCCCTTTTCTCCAGTACCCCACCCCACACTCTGCTGTTGGTCGCCAGGGCATTGGCAGGGACTCCTGGGTCCCTGGAACACCCTCCTCATCTGAGATAAGGGGGTTAACAGATGCCTGTGTCAGTGTTCTCAGCAGACACAGCCCTTTCAACACCCCAAGTATGGTTTCTTAGAACTCTTCTGCTGATGAAGGCTGAGGTACGACAGTATCTCTGTTAATTTCAATACATTTTCAAAAATTACCTTTCTCCTCCTGATCATAAACATACGCAATTCAGTGATATCTGTCTCATCTGAGGAAGCCTGAATTCCATTTGGTGTTGATTACATTTGTTACTAGAAGCTACCGAACCAAATCAAAAGAAAAACACAAATTTTGTGCTGTTTACAGGAGTTCAGATTTAATCTGTTGTTTCTATTACTCATGAGGTGTGCCTGAAACTGGTAATCTGCTATTTATTATTTCTCATCAGAATGGTAATATTCTCATTGGAATATTTCAGGATAACATTTGCTATTATCTCTAATTTGATGACTTTTTTCAAGAATCCAGTTCCATATATTTGCTCTGGGGTAAGAAAATAGGAATTTAATTTGTTCAGAATCACAGAATCACTTCACCCTCTGCACAGGAAAATGTGCACATATAAATCTATGTTTGATGTAGATCGTGTTCATATTCAAAAGTTTAGTTAATTTCCCTAATATTACTTTCTTACATGTATAACAAGGTTTATAAAAAGGGTTGCTGCAGAGATTTACAAATGCTAATTCATATTTGGTATTTTATACATTTAAATACTTTTATTTACTGACATCTGGCCAGGAATATATCAAATTTGTTTCAACTGTATTACACTATGGTTCTTATCACCTACTTAAATTTTGTGTGGTCACAACATTCTTACCGTAACGGGACTACAAAGTGTAAGTTTTTTGTGAGTAGTGTTTTTTCTTTTTAATATAAAGCAAGGATTATTAATGGATGTACCATCATGTGATAAATTGAGACAGTAGAACAAAATGACACATATATAATGGCAATGTTATTTCTATAAGCAACAGCATATATTTTTTACAACCCACTGAATATTATTTTCACTTAATTAAGGTTGAAAACCTTGAGTGAAGCTTGCTTTTCTTCTCTTACTCTTTTAGATTGAAATGGCAATAATTTTTAAAGCAAGTCGTCACAGTTAACACTTGCTCTTCCTTCCTGGTCTCTCAGAGCGGGGCTAAGTAAGCTTTGGCATAGATGGACACACATGAATTCCGTAGATTCATCCTTGGACTCCCTTTCAATCTAACACAGAAGAAGGTGCAGGACGGACGCAGCAGTTGGGGCGACGAAAGTTCTGCAGCATGGACTGGAAAACACTCTGCTGCCTGCCTTTGAGCTTCTTATTTGAAGAAGTATCTGAGGAAATCGATCTCCGGGCCTGATCGCTTTGTGTTTTGATTAATTTCTCCTGTTCCCTAATTTGTCTTTGTAAATGGTTCTGGATGGCGATTCCCAGGGACTCCGGGTCCAGGGAGGCACCATACACCTCCCAGGTCATGCCCTGCTCATCCCACACGACGT
This sequence comes from Hydrochoerus hydrochaeris, assembly GCA_004027455.1. Lineage (NCBI taxonomy): Eukaryota > Metazoa > Chordata > Mammalia > Rodentia > Hydrochaeridae > Hydrochoerus > Hydrochoerus hydrochaeris. The sequence continues at coordinate 24,244 of PVLA01008300.1, forward strand.
CTCTGACACGCTTGGACTGTTTCAGCTTGGAGTCTGAGCTCAGCTGCTTTTTCTTTTCTCCTGGTGTGAGCCCCACTTGAGCAGCTGCCGCTGTCACATTCAGCTTTTGCTCCTTGAGGAACTCGCTGACCCGGCTGGCCCGGCGTGGGCTGGCTTTGACCGAGCGAGAAGGGGTCCTCTTGCCAGAACCTGGGCTGGAGTCCCCCATGGAATCAGATGGCAGGCTCAGGCTCGTTGCTGTCTTGGTCTGTCTGTTGTCTTCTGAGATGCCCTCTTGGCTCTTCTTCAGTGGGGAGGGTGTGGATCCCGTGTCTCCGTTTCCTTGGGATTTAGGGTTGAGCAGTAGTGTCTTGGCATCCACAGCACTGGTGCCAACAGACTTTTCCTCCTTTACTATCCGAGGAGACTCAGACTTCCTCTCCTGTGAGCCTCCTTTATTAGTGGGCTCCAAATGCCTGGACTGCTCATCTTTGCTGGTGCATGAATCAGACTGTTTGCAATTTATACCTATTTTGTGGTCATTTGTGGTTTTCACTACAAACTCAGAAAGCTTGGTTTCAGGTTTCTCCACACCATAATTACTTTCAGCTTCACTGCCTGCAATGCTAGAAACCTGGTCAATGGGGTTAGACTTTAGGGAGCCAGAATTAGTACCTGAAAGCTGCCTAGAGGCTGGTTCTTCCCTGGTTAGGGTCATTCCTGCCGACTTCCCATCCTCTTTACACATATCCTGGGCATGACTGCAGGCCACATTGATTGATGCAGTTTTAAGGACTTCCTCTGGTAGGGTCACTGGTTTATGTTCCCCTCGGATAGCTGCAGAAACAGCCTCAGCCGCCTGGATGTGCACCCGTGCCATAGTGCCAGGGCACTGATCCGGTTCCTGGGGGGCTGGCACGCTGTTAGAGAGCTCCAACACATGGCTCCCACTGCTGCTGCCATGGCAAATGACACGGAGTTGCTCTTGTTGTTCCAAAAGCTCAGGGGCAGGGACTTCCTTTAAGAATGTAGTGAAGATGCTGGGGCTGGTGGAGACAGACCTGCTCTCAACACTCGCCACTGCCTGCACCTCGGCATCTTGCTGGGCTCTGCTGGGGACTGCCTTGATTTCACTTTCTACTCGGCTGGTCATTGTGCTGGCTTCTTTGAACTTTGACAGTTCATGTGCTGGCAATGGCTCTTTTTCTGGATCTGGAGGACACGTCAAACCTTTGCTAGTGAGGTGTGATAGATGAGATGTCACAGATGTCACACCTTGGCTGTCTGAGGAGGCAGTGGCTGGGGGCTGTTTGTCTTCTGAACATCCATCTTCTTTTGCTGGGGACGCACAGGTCCTTGCCATGGAATCACAGAAGGCTTGCTGCCTTTTTTCTTCTTGTCCACCTGCAGGAGAGGATGAAGGACTAAACCCTGTGGCGGTGGTATTTGGAGTCTGTGCCATTCCCTGTATGGTTTCTTCAGAAGGAAAATCAGAGAGCCCTCCTTTGCTGTGGCCACTGGTTCCCAGTGAAGGACAGCTTGACCTCTCAAGTTGCTCTCCATTTGGGGTTCTCCGCGATGTGACCAAGGGATCTTCGGATGCCCATGAAGTGCTGGCACTGGGCTGATGACCTGGGGTGGCCTGGTGAGTGTGCTGGTGGGCTGGCATTGTCAGTGGTGTGTGTGCCAGATCTTTTCCACCTGTAGGACTGAGAGCTGGTGCTATGGGCTTACTGCTTCCTGACAGCTGTGAATCACCAGGGGAGTTGTGTGTGGGAGATGCCTTCTCCACCTGGTTAAAGACACCAGGAGAAGACATGTCTGGCTGGGAGGTATCATGCTTGCAAGCCTGCATCAGAGCCCCAGCAGCTGCTCTGGGACAGAGGCTGGATTCTGTGGGGGAGCCCGCAAGGCCATTGGTGCCTTTTCCCAGGTGAGTAGGTTGGTGGGGGGCTGAGGCGGCCTGCGGCTCTCCAGCCTCTTCTTTTCCCGCAGCTGCAGTCAGGGAAGCTTTTGCGGATCTCAGAGGGTCAGGTACAGTCCCCATGGAATTTCTCTCGAAGGACTCACTCTCCCTTGAGTAGCGTTTCTACTGGGAAGTGGTCAGAGCTCAGGGTAAAGATGCAGTCAGGGATGATTCTTCTGAAGAACCAGCCTAGGGATCAGAAAAATAATGCCATTAATATGATACGTCATAGAACTAGCAGTATAGCAAATTGCCATTTTTATAAGATAACATAAACATATTAAACCTTTTATTTACAATTTGTTGATAGAAAATAGACCATAGGAAGATTTTGAAAAAAAATTAATTACACAACCATTATTTTGATATATTAATTTCTGCTTGCATACCACTGCTATCTAAAAATATATTTTAATGTAAGCACCTATATTTGATAACTAACTCAGAAGTCATTTGTATAATCTGATTTGGCAGAATCAGAATATCTTGTAAAGGTACAACAAATAAATCAGTAAGTACTGAAGTAGGCCTGAACAGATAAAGAGTATCTGAAATAGAATATTAAGAAACAGACCCAAAATAAAGGGGGATTTAAGACATGATAAAAGAGGTTTTTCACTTCAGTGACAAAGTATGGGTTATTTAAAATAAGGGGATAGTAAATTGTTCATTGGCAAAACAAAACAAAACAAATTTGATCTTTATTGTATAACAATTCCAAAAGTAAATCTTAGATGGATCAAAGGTCAAACAGTAAAATAAAGCTAAAACCATGTAAGAAAATCTAGAAATCACTAGGATAATCTAGGGGCAGTAGTTAGTGGCTTTTTTTGATGAGGCAGAAACTGTATTAGAACATCTGACTGAAATGCAGAACTTTTGCATAGCAAAAAATACAATGAAAATAAAATAGATTTGAGAAAAAATGTTTGATGTCATAGAGGACAAGAAAAATATAACACAGGAAGAACTTTTAAAAATTAAAAGGCAACCTTTCTATTGGAAAAAAACCCATGAAGAACATGAAAACACAGCTTACACACCGAGAAATTTAAATAATCAGCAAGCTTGTGTAAAGGAGATCAAATTGTTCTGTATTAAATAAGCGCAAATTAACAGTGAGGTTTTTCTTTATACCAACTGTACTTGCAAAAAGTATAAGACAACACTATGGCCTAAGAAGCTGTAGTAAAATAACTTTTATTAATTTTAGGTACATATGTGTATTTCTACAGCTTTGTTGAGGAAGGAGTTTTTTAAAATTAAAAATAGAAAGGCTGTGCATGGTAGTGCATGTCTGTAATCCCAGCACTTGTTAGGCTGAGACAGGAGGATCACTGAGAGTATGAGGCCAGCCTGGGTTACAAAGTGAGCTCAAGGTCATCCTGAACTGCATAGTGAGACCCTGTCTCAAAAAAAGACAAACAAACAATATACATTTATTTGACCCAGTGGCACCAACTCTTACCAACAGAAATAAAATACCAGCATGCATAGATGTGACAATAAGTATATTTGTTTAAATACTACTTGTAGAAGCAAAACTAGAAGCAAATCAATCCTCATGGATAAGGAGAATGCTGGGGTGTATCATGACATATCTCTAATATCACACGCTATGCAACTATTACAATAAATAACTAGTTAGACTCTGATTTTTCACTTGGCAAGGATTTCTCCAACACATGGTTTAGTGAAAAAATCAGCCTACATTTTCAGTTTTGTAAAACATTAACCTAAAACACTTCATGTGCTTGTGTACATACATAAAACAGATAGGTTTGTATGTGACTGTATAAATTCTAAACACATTAAGAACGGGATACATTATTATATGAGAGTGATGAATTGGAGACTGGGAGAGGAGATGGAGGTACCCAAAAGTGAGATAAAGTTTTACAAATCTGTTCAATATGATCCTGGATTTACACTTAAGACATATGGATAAAATAATGGATGAGTGTATTTAAAGATTATCTGTATCATTATAGGCTATGTTACTTCAGGTTAATCATTTAATTTTTCTGGACCTCAAATTAACTCACTGGCACAATGGATTATATGACTCTTAAGGACTTCTACCTCCAGCATTTGAGGATCCTAGTTCTCTCCATGTGATGAATAGTATCAAACTGTAATATCAGCTCAGGCTACAGTCAGTCAGTCTGGCTGGGCCCAGACTTTGAAAATGCATTTTTATTTTTTAAGTGTTATTTGGCTGCTGTACTATGACATGATTTCTAATGGTGAATTGAACTTATTTTCCCCCACAAACTGGTGTATCTGGTTCAGTATTCTTATTAATGGGTTGACTATTTTCCTATCCCTGGTCTTGACTGCTTTTTGCACATTCAAACTATGCCTCCAGGTTTTGATTGCATTTTTCTTTACTTGAATTTTCTGTTGCAGTTACTTTCTGTGCCCAAAGTGAAAATCTTTGCTTTTCCTTCTCCCTCTCCCACACCAACATTTACCAAACCTTCCTATATACTGTCTGTCCTTCTCAATCCCCAAAACCCTACCAGTCTTCAAGGCTCCACTTGAACCCAACTTCTTTTCTGAAGGCCTCTAAAGCCTTCAAGTTAAAGTCTATTTAAAAAAAACAAAAACACAAATAAAAACAAAACAAAACAAAACAAAAAAACACAGCGCCTTGCTGGGCATGGTGGTGCATGCCAGTAATCCCAGGACTATGGAGGATGAGGCAGGAGGATCACCGTGAGTTCAAGGCCAGCCCAGGCAACATAGTGAGTTCAAGGCCAGCCAGAAATGCATAGAAAACTTTATCTCAAAACCAAAACCAAAAACTAAACAGCTCCTATAAATTGGTTGTCTTTATCCTTTGTACTATAATTTTCATGACTGTTTTGTACCACTGTTACTTGCACAAACGCCCCATATATTCACAACCATGGCAAGACCTAGAAGGGAAGAGGAAAAGCTTATCAGTTCTTTTTTGTTTACCTCATAGGATGTAGAGCAGAGTCTTATGTAAAAAAGTTGATCCTTTTCCCTCTGAAATAACCATTGTTAAAGCCCTGCCAAATTCTGAACTAATAGGAAAGTTTAACGCATGACATGAAATATTAAAGAAAACACAATTGATTTTAGAAGAAAATGATGGTATCTTATTTGTTAAACTGTGTGTATCTGTTGTTCAGGTTTAGATGGTTAAAGCAAGACTGGACACCTGGCAGGCACCTGCAGCCAAGAGTGCAACCTGTCCTTGTGCTATGGAGCCAAAGCCAAGAAATCTAGCTTGCCAGATAGGACTGTAAAAGATGAATGGCTCAAAGTTCAGCAACAGAAAGTTAAAAGACTTCGATGAAGAGGACTTCATAAAATTCTCAGAACTCATTTGATGAGTTTATTTCCATTTCCCACTCACAGCTGAGTATGGCAGTTTAACTTTGAAAGGGTGTTTTATTTCGTTTTGTTAACAGAAGTTGAATTATCCATCAATGCAAAAAGAAAGAAGAAAAGTCCAGATTGCCTAATGCCTGTTAACTTGAAATCTCTTAATTTATTAAGAGTAAAAAATCAACATGGTTCTCAAACATAGCTGCTAATGGAATCATCACAGCATCTCCATGAGTCCAGAAGAGAGTTCTCCAAGCTCTGAGTGCACTGGCCAGCCCCTCTCCTCCACCAAAGAGTGGAAGTCTGTGAGCTGAACAGGATATTTTGTAAGTGTGATTACTTGGTTAGGTGTGTACATCTTTATTATCAGAGAGAGCTCATTATGATAAGATTTAATAACTTCCAACAATGAAGATGGGCTTTGAGGCTATATTAAGGGAAATAAACTAGGCATAGAAATAATATCACAGGGTTTCTCTTATAGGAGACATTTCAAATATGAATAAAAAGCAATCTAAAAGATAATAAGAAGTAGAGAGATCTTTTTCAAATGAGAAGAGGAACAAGAGATAGAGGAAGAGGGAAGGAGAGAGGGAAAGGGGATGGGGAAAAAGAATTAAAGAAAAAAGTGGGAGTAGAGCTTTTGCAAATGGGAAGGAGACCAAGAGTTTGGAAGGAGCAGGAAGAGATGGGAATGGTAGGGGACAAAAGAGAATTAAGATGTGTTAGGCACATGTACCAACTCCCCATGTTAAACATAACATGTATCATAAAAATGTACCAATAAAAATAAAACAAAAAAAATCAAAGTGAGGTTGCGCATGGCTATCCCCAGGCTGGATAAGCGCTTGCTGCAGAGCGTGTGTATGTGTGTGCGTGTTGTGCCTGTGTGTCCTGCATGGTTTCCTTCCCCCTTCCCTATCCTCTCCTCTGCTTCCCTTCCTCTTTTCCATCTTCTTCTTTCAAACTGAACAGATCCTTCATAAAAATCCAGATTTGTTTTCCTTCCTGCTTCTATTTCAAATAGAAGATTTGCATTTTCTAGATGGCAATGACTAGGCAGAGACTCACCATGTGTCTGGAGACTTGGGGCCCTGCTTGACTCATCACCCTTAGGAAAAGCCTGTGTGCAGCTAAAAATTAGTGTCTTGATTTAAAAGTGTTGACAGAGTAGATACCCAGCCTACTTCCAAGGGCAGTTTGACCATGTGCTCAAGGTCATGAATTCTAGGGCAGCCTTTTGGGTTGGAATATCAGTTCTACTTTCTAGTTCTATCTCTGTATGCCCAGGTAAGTAAGTAACCTCCAGGGCCCCAGTTTCATCCATAAATCAAAGATAATAACCACGTACTGCCTCGCTGGGTTTTCATGAGGAATAAGTTTAGCATTTAGAACAAAGAACATCGTGGCACACATTAAGCATTATATAAAGTATCAGATTCTTTTTAAAACCTCAATATTGAAGCTATACTTGGTGTTAAAGATGATTCTGATATTTATTAAAGTGGTAAGGAAGACTTTATTCAGGACTATAGCGGTATGTGTGAAGTGGGGGAGAGAATGGGTTCAGATCCAAATACAACAAGAGTAAGAACTGATAGCCAAAGAGTGGGTTGAAGACATCAGTAGATGGACAATTACTGAGGAGAGGAGAAATTAAAGGTAAGAAATGTCTTGCTAAACCATGTAAGAAGATTCTTGCTGAAGGGAGACCAGGCTGGTTAGATGTCAAGGATGGGGGATTCTCTGTAAACTGATTCAATGGGGCTCCAAGGATGGCATGAAGGTCAAAGTCAAGGCCAAGGAGTGAGAAGAGAGCTCAGAGGAGCCTGGATGATGTTTGGTCAGGGATTCTCTGTCACCTGTGCATCAAAAAATGATTTTTCTTGTAAAACTCTGTCGCTTTACAAATGCCTCCTGACTTGGGCATACATTGCACAGAAGCTACAGCTATCTCAGAGTGAGTCTGTCTGTCTATATAATGGGAATTACAACCTGCAGAGCACCTTCCTTCAGTATTTCTAGCATTAAGATCATGAGCAGAAGTTTAAAACCCTGCAATAGCAATGTAGGAATGCTGTGGGGTTATCATTTTTGCCTTTAGAGGGAAGGCCCAGGGAATAATGGACTTATCCATGGCTCGATAACCACTGCTGAGCTGAATTCTAATGCACATGCTCTCTATTACCTGTAACTACAGAAATAAGATTGAAAGAAAGAAGGAAGGAAGGAAGGAAGGAAGGAAGGAAGGAAAGAAGGAAGGAAGGAAGGAAGGAAGGAAGGAAGAAAAAAAAAGATGGAAAGAGGGAGGAAGGAAGGAAGGGGTATATTTCCGGAGGACAGAAAGCCCTTTTGAGTCACATCTCAGAGGATAATAGGTGGCACAGTGTCATTCATAATGGTCAGTCTATGAAAAGCCTGGCCTGTTGACAGCTGACACTGCCAGCACTCATTCTGAAAGCAGTGGGTTCCCCGACTGCACTACACTGCCTATTTTTGTGACAGACATGGACATGTAATGAAACAGGGAGCAGGGAATCTCAGCCCTTTGTGACCTGCTCCAAAGCTGCTGTGTCGGGCAAAGCATCAGGCAGAGGGAAGAGAGTGGCTTGGTGGCCTCAGACCAGTGGGCGCTGAAATACTGCAGATTGTGTCAGTGATATGTATCACTGCATGTGGGCCCAGGGTGGCATCGCATCTCTTTCCTGACTCCAGGGACCTCAGCTAGCACCCTTTTCTCCAGGGATCCTAAACCAGATTTCTGTGTTTGGATGCCTGATGCAGAAGATAGAAACAAGTGGGAAGATATGGTTAGTCTTCAAGAGAAGGCTAAAGTCATCCTATGTTCAATCAGGTCTTTCAGAAGAGGTGATTCAATCCCAAGAAACACCACCGGCTGGGAAAAGCAATTCCTTCTACCTTTAAGAAAAACTCCTAACAGCTGCTTAAATGGACTTGCCAAAATGTGATCTGAAAGACAGTTTCCTTCACATTGTGGCTAAGGCAAATTCAAAGGACTCAAGAGAAAATAAGGCTAATTTGCTTAGTATGCTGTACATGTTCATATAAAATGAAAGAAAAGGCTCATAAGAAACAAGATACATCATTTATTCTTGTGCTTTTATTCTTCTTTTGTTCAGCCCTTTCTAGAAAAATGCCAGTATGGCGCGGTACCTTGCTGAATTCTACTATCGCCTGGACTGGACAATAGTCAGGAGGTTGAGAAAAGTTCTGTAAGAACTGGGCATGAAATAAATACATGATAAAATGTTCAGCATCATTGGTCATTAGAGAAATGCTAATTAAAACAACGCTGAGATTTCATCTCACTCCAGAAAGAATGGCCAGGATCAACAAAACTACCAACAACAAATGCTGGAGAGGCTGTGGGGAAAAAGGAACTCTTCTGCACTGTTGGTGGCAGTGCAGACTGGTGCAAACACTGTGGAAGTCAGTCTGGAGATTCCTCAAAAAGCTGGGATTGGAAGTCCCATTTGACCCAGCTATTCCACTTCTGGGCATATTCCCAGAAGAACTGAAAACATCATACCACAGTGATATATGTGCACCCATGTTTATAGCAGCAGAATTTGTAATAGCCAGATCTTGGGAACAACCTAAATGCCCATCAACTGAGAAATGGATAAAAAAGATGTGGTATTTTTATACAATGGAGTACTACTCAGCTATAAAGAATGATCACATTGAGATATTTATAAGTAAATGGATACAACTTGAGACCATACTCATAAGTGAAATAAACCAAACTCACATGTATAAATACCATATAATCTCCCTAGTGTAAGAAATGGTAAGAGTACAGAAGATTCTATGGTAATCATGGTTCCCCATTATATTGCTTTGAAGACTTGTAATGTTTTCATTCATTGGTTGGAATGGTTTTATTCTTTTTGTTTGATTTTATTGCGGGATGGTATGAATAGCTATTTTAAAGAAAACAAGACGTTATGGCAGCCATTGCTGATTTATTATCATCTTGTTTTGAAGTTCTACCATGCTTTCGTTCTTCTGTTTTGATTGGTTCTATCCTGTTGTGTCTTATTAGATTTTATTATGTGTGATGGTATAAACAATTTTTTACAAGGAAAATGAGATATTATAGTAGCCTTGTTCATTTTCTGTTATTTGGTTCAGAATCCCTGTAATACTTTCATTCTCTTGAATGGTTTTATACTATTTTTTTATGTTTGATATTATTGTGTGTGAAGCTATGCTCAAGTATTTCAAAGAAAGAGACATTATGGTAGCTACCACTGATATCCGGTTGTCTTGTTGTGAAGTGCTATGTTGCTTGCATTGTTCTGATCTGATCTGCTTTGTTCTGTCCTCTTGTGTTTTATTCTCTTAAAAAAAAAAAAAAAAAGAACTGGGCGTGATGGCTCAGGCCTGTAATCCCAGCACTCTGGGAGCCTGAGGTAGGAGGACTGTGAGTTCAAGGCCAGGCTGGGCAATTTAGCTAGATCTAGATCCTGTTTACAAAATAAAAAAACTAAAAAAGAGCTGGAGATGTAGTTCAGTGGTAAGGTGCCACTCACTGAGTTTGATCCCTGGTAACACACACACACACACACACACACACACACACACACATACATACATACACACACACACAGGCTTTAAGAAGCATAAAGCCTCCAAATATTCTGTTTCATCAAATGCAACTTGAGCAGTATATTTTAAAGTCCCAATAGCAGAGTTGGTTCATTCAGCCCAGTGAGCATTTATTGGTTGTTTCCTGTATACTGTGTGTACTCATTTTATCCTCAACAATTCCTGTGGCACTTCCCTTTACAGATCTGGAGTTCAAGTAAGCATTATGGAGCAGATTTCAACCCAGACCATCTGTCTCCTGAGTCCATGTTGCTAACCTGTTGGACATAGTGGGGAGAGAGATGCTTTGTGTGGAGCCAGTGCAGAGACTTGGGCAAGAACCAGCATCAGGTCACAGGAGCAACAGAAAACCCTGTCAAAGATTGTTGAGAAAAAGCAGCCTCTATACATTGCCAATTTAAGAGGTAAATTAACCAATTTAGAAACCTTTGCTCTTCATAGTAGCTAATCCAATTTAAATATTTTCAGAGCCACAGACTTCTGTGAAGCTGTTGAAAACTGACCCTCTATCTAGCGACACATTTGTGTGTGTGCACACTTCTGTTTACAGGTAATTTTAGGGCTTTTATGTCGGGCAGAAGGAGGAAAATTTTTTTTTGCCTATTTCTTTTCTAGATTCTCTGGCTGGGGAAATCTTTCTAGATTCCCTGACAGATCTTGGACCAACAAAAGACAGATTATCAAGAGAAAAGCATAAACATTTTTCTAATGGAAGTTTCACATGACACAGGGGCCTTCATCAAAAAAGGAAGAGTTGAAGAAAAGGCTAAGCCTGAGTGTTTTTGCACTACTTTTGATGAAGGGTGGAAAGTCACTGGAAAATGTGACCTCAAAGAAAGAAACTAGGTAAGGGCTATTCCTGAAACTCTACTTGGAATCCCCTAGTCTTCAAAGATAAGGAGGCCCCCTTCTTCCTCTTTCACAGGTGATGCTTCATGGGAGGAGGAGGAAGTCAAGAGTCCTTCCTTCTTCTCAAATTCCTTCAGCCCAATGCCAGGCTACCAGGTTGCGGGGTTGTCTCCTCTGAATTCTATCACTAGAAATCTTTCCAAGACTGTACTTTATTAACCTCTTGTCTATGGCATCAAAATAATGTCATAAAATGGAATTTACCTGCCTCAAAGAGTTATGATAAAGCTTATATGAAAGAGAGGGAGTTAAACACTCAGCATGGTGCTTAGAATGCAAGAGAAGCAACCGAGAGCTATCCTTATTTTAAAAATTATTCTTTTGCATAATTTACCTATGAAGACAGCCATATATTTTATATAGCTCACCTCAAATGGTGCAACATTTCAATAAGTTACGGTGGCTCTCACAAGCCACAGCTTAAACACTATCACTTAAAAAGGAACATTTGGCTAACATGAAAATTAACAACCATGAGCTCTGCTCTTTTTAGATCAGAACAGATATTTGGGGCCTTTGCCAGCAAAGTCAAAGACTTAGATTTTAGTAACTTTGAGAAGTTAACTCCTCAGTTTTCCTACCTATGGAAATAATTAATGGTTAAATATAAAATCGGTGTTTAAAAATTTCAAGAATAACTTGCAAAAAAATTTGAACCCTTTTCCAGAAGAGATAGTTAAAATATTTAGTTTTCTTTATTTATTTAGTTACCTTCTCTAATGAACGTGGCTCACCATCTACTTGCTTTTGCCTGACAAATATTTAAATCTGAATGTTTTCCTCTTTTATGCCAATTCAGCTTTGAAGGACTTCAATTGCAGGCTTATTTTAATTGCAGAGTATGCAACAGGATCTCAGGGCTAGATGGTGGTTAAATAACAAGCTAATAAACTAAGCAGTTTTGTATTTGCATTTTTTGCATTTGCATTTTAAAATCTTTGTGAGATATGATCAAAGCTGTTCTGCATCCCAATTTTCTGCAAGATATATTTAGCATCAGTAATGTACCATTCAGCCTTGCAAACAAGTATTCTTGTTCTTGCCTGCTCTTCCCTAACCTTGCTGATCCTGCTGTCTTGCCCCCTGGTTGTTGTTCCATCCCATGTCTCCAGGCTCTTATTAAAAGCAAGCCTTCCTGCTTCTTCCTGCTTCCCCTCTAGTGGAGGCAACTTCCAGGTGCAGAGGTGAGCATCAAGGTGGAGAACTGCTACCTCATTACCTCAAGGGGAGCTTGGAGCATCAATGAGAGTCTCTGCTCTGCATCGCTTGGCTCTTTAATCACACTGAACAATGGATGGGAAAGTGTAGTAGGCAATGTTCTGAGTAATGGGAGCAGAGGTAAAAAGTGGGTCCTTGCAGGGTACTCTTTGGCTCCTAAAGAACACAGATCTCAGAGAACAGGCAAAGGTGTGAAGCGCATTCCCTGGCAGCACCTTGGCTCTGCTGCCCTACTGCTGTTAGTGTTGCGTGGATGTGGTCTTCTTTGCTCATGAGAATGACTAGGTTGCTTTGCCAGGGTCAGGATCTTTGCATTTAAAAAAAGAGAAAATTGAAGAAACTTTCACTTTCTTGCTTTATAATTCATAAACACTATGTTAGGCATCACACATATGGGAAAGTTTTTGTTTTTCCAAAATGTTTTTATCTACCTAAAGGAGAACAAGATTCAGCTGGAAGTTCTAAGTGAGAAAGAATATAATTCAGTGCCTTAATGCTGAGGTAATAAACTACACTTGTAAGACATTCAGATCAGGGAAAAACCCAGTATTTCTAACTCAACTGACATTTCCTACTATTCTCTGGGTTAGAAAAAAAAGTTGACTGAATAGCGTCAAATAAAAATGGACATATGAAGTGAAAAGAAAGGCAAAACAAGCAACAGTAAGGAAAGAATGGTCTTTCACTGAAAATAATCCTTTTAGGTCATGCAGAGACAATTATGAAATACTCTCAGCACTCTTAGCATTCATTCATTCATTCATTCATTCATTCATTTAATAAGCTCAGTGCCTTCTTTAAGCCAGATATTCAAAAAGATATGTTCATGTTTCCAAGGACCTCTCTATTCCTCTAAACCATTAAATAGAACCAAGGTGTGGTGAAAAAAAAAGAAAACCACTCCTAAATATACTACAGAAGTGGATTCTTCATTTTATTCAGTGCATAGATTAGAGTGCAGAATCCTAAGTTCTGTAAGACATACCTAATATAGTCAAGAGAAGGTAGACATTTATCTAGGACAGTGGTTCTCACTTTGGTGCTATGAACTTTTTTTTTTTTTTTTTTTTGGTACTGGGGATTGAACTTATGATCCTGCCCTTGTCAGGTAGGTCTTTATGCTACTGAGCTAAATCCCCAGCTCATGGCACTATGAACATTTTGAACAAAATATTTCTTTGTGGAGAGAAGGAGGCATTGTTCTTTGCATTGTAGGGTGCTTAGCAGCATCTTTAGCCTCTGGGCACTGAATGCCAGTAGCAACCTTGCCTCTAGGTGTGGGAATCAAAGGTATTTCCAGACATTGTTAAATGTCTCCTGGCCAGATGTGTTCCTTACTAGAACCACTGAATCCCTCTTTGATGGGAAGAGGTTAGTATGAAGACCTGTGAATGTATGTGACAGGACCTATGGCAGTTGTACATGACTTAGTAGTACATGGTTTTGCTTCCAAGTCAAAAACACTGCTTTGATATTTTTCTTATGTGAATGCAAACTAGTACTGCCTCTGTAGAAAACAACTTGGAAATATAATAAATACAAGGTCACATGCACTGACTCAGAAATTCCACTTTAGGTACTAATGTTATGGAAATGTGCTAATGAAAAGATGTGCAAGGTTACTAGATGCCTGAAATAACAAAAGATCAGAAGTAATTACATGCTCATTAATTTAGTCACAAAAATTAGCCCGGCATAGTGGTGCACACCTGTGCCAGGCCTAGTGGTGCACTTGGGAGGCTGAGGCAGGATTGTTGTGAGTTTGAGGCTAGCTTGGGCTACATAGTGAGTTTAAGACCAGCCTGAACTACATAGTGAGACGGTCTGAAAGAAAGAAAGAAAGAAAGAAAGAAAGAAAGAAAGAAAGAAAGAAAGAAAGAAAGAGAGACTTCCATGCAGCAGTATAGTGAGGTAACTCTTTATGAGTTGATATAGAATAACCACCAAAATACATTTTTAAGTAAATTAAGAGCTAAAACAAAACAAAAACTCAATCATCATCATCATCTGCATCAGCATCAGCATCAGCATCAGCAGCAGCAGCAGCAGCCTTATTCTCATCTCTTCAAGACATGGAACAGTATATCTATTTTTTAAAACAAAAGGGAAAATAAATACCTTTGCTTGTATATACAGAACATATTTCTGCAAGAATAAATAAGAAATTACTATCAGAGAAGGGGAACTGGATACTTTGATAGGATGGGTGGAAAATTTTCATTATATTTTCATCTGTATTTCTTGAATGTTAAACTATATGAATGTCTTACTGCTTCAAAGACAATGTAAAATTGAAAGCCCAGTGCTGAGATTTCTGTCTTTCTCTTCCCTTTCCTTTACCTCACTCCCTCCTTTCTTTCCCTCTCCTTTTTTTTTCTTCCCCTCTATCCTCACCTCCCTTCCTCTTTCTTTTTTTCTTTTTCTTTTTTGGTGGTTCTAAACTCAAATTTGCAATCCTCCTGCCTCAGCCTCCCAGAATGCTAGAATTCCAGGCCCTGTACTATGGTGCTCCTAAAGCTTTCTATTATGGATGATGGGTCTTTGCTGCTTTGTCCTTTGACAGCCTTTCCAAACTCTGCTTTTTGCTGTGCAAGAAAGTCAGCCTGACTGCACAGCTAGATACAGGAAACCACAATTTCTGTATCCATCCTGATTATCTGCAAGCTCTAACCTAGGCAGTGTATTTTTCAGTGTTGTCGGCTGAGAAATGCTGGTTAAAGTGATGTCCGAAGGCCACAAAATAAAGGTTTCCTTAAGCTATTTTTCCCAGACTGTCTGACTCCTGTTTATCAGTTGGCCCCTTCTCTCCCCCATTCCTGCAGCTCTGGCATTTTCGAAGTCTTCTTCCTCCAAGTACCATGCCCAAAGATGACCTCGATCGAACTATGACATTTGGTCAAAACATTAAGAAAAAACTCATTTATTGTTTATTTATTTTTCTGCCTGCATTTTGAGATTTGACTAAATGTCAAGGCATAAAATGTGGAAAACATATTCACCACCAGCCTTACCTGAATTTATCGCATCCCTATCAACACTATATCATTCCAGTCAGTCTGTCTCAGTCAGTTCTGAAAACTCACTCTTCACTTCTAACCATATTAACTTTCTAAAACAAACATAACTAAGCCATTTCTCCGTGCAAAATTTCAGTGGCTCCCCATTACATGTAAGACATCTCTGCACAGTTTAAGAAATGCCCTCACTATTTGATCCATTTCTCTTTAAACACCAATGCACTCTCTCCTCACTCAACAGACCCTGTGTGTTATTCACTCATCTTACAACAAGCTTCTCAGGAGGGTTGTTATCTTCACACAAAGGAGGAAACTGAGGCTCAGGAAACTCAGCTCACAATGGCACATTTAGTAAGTAGTGGGTTTGGAATTCAAAACCAGGTCAGCCTGATTCCCAAACTTATGTTCTTTGCCTCAAAGAATATAGAATATGGTAGGGAAGAAAAATGATTTCACGATATATGCAAACAAAAGAAGTTACAGGTCAGAGGAATAAATTTCATTTTTATAGATTATTCCTTCCCAAGACTTTTTCTGATCATCAATCAGGAACAGCCATCCCATCCCTCTTCTACTACAGTAGCTGGTTGAGTGATTACTGACCTGCGGGCATTGTGTATGTTCTACTTCATCTTGGTTCTTTTGTGTCTACCTCTCTCTTCCCCTGTGAGGGGAAGAAACTTCCAGGCAGAGGCAGAGGCCATGCAAAGGCCCTGCAGCAGGAAGCAAGAGCCAGGAGCCTTGCAGAGCTCAGCAAGGCAGTTGGAGCCAAGCAAGTGCAGCCAGCACAGGTGAGGAGCCTAAGCAACTAGGGTGGAGAGGGGCTGGGGGTAGGGTGAGGCGGGGTCGGGCGGGGTTTGCATGGGGCTGCTTTATGAGTCTGCTCATTGTCACATCAGGATAGGGGACTCCCAAACCAGGCTACAGATAAGTCACAAGTCTTTCGACTTCCTCTGTTTCCACTTCTGAAGCCCAGTGGTGTTTACCGGTTAATTTGTTCTGTGACACCTCTCACTGTTGAAAATATCCAAACATTTACCTATTCATCTTAAGCATGGGTTACTGACCCTCTGTCCCTGGGCTGGGAGGCAAGCTCCTGGGCTGGGAGGCAAGGCCTTGTCTCTGTCTTGCTGGTTGACCGCCCCAAGTGCTACCTCAGGAATGTCACCTACGACGCTCTCAGGAGACAGATGGTGAAGGCCTACTGCTTTCCTCCACACTATACCAGGTGCGAGACTTTTCATTCAACTTTACTAAGACTATCTGAGGATAGAATTTTTCCTGGCAGACATATATAGGCTAGGTAACCACGTACCCTGGATGTTTTGGGGATGATTATAGCTCAAACTACTGAATTATATGACCATCATGGGTATGATTATACTGTCTTAGTTTTCATTTAAGAAAATACGGTTTTAATATAAGCAGATATGTATCAGTGTCATTTTTGGATTGGCTAATTTAATATAATAAATTCTATTACTTTAAAGATGTTTACTGTGGAAACAGGACATTTCTAATTCCACACCTCAATGAGGGCTGATTACAACACTTCTGTCTGTTAAAATACTTTGCAGAAAATCTTATATATATATTAATTTATAGAAAAATGCCCCAAATTAAACAATACATTTCAAAAATTTGCTTTCCTGTCTAGTGATTATGTATATTTTCTTCTTAGGATCTAGAACATTTAAAATCATGAGGAATTCGTGAAAGTAATAGTGGCTAAGAACATGTTAATATTGCAAGTTACTATGGTTTTTGTAAAAAGATAAATGTTACAGTAGTTCATTTCCATTTCAGCTGATGCTTATTTGCCGTATTCTGCTGGATTTCCTTCCTTTCATTGCCCCATCCTATCTCTACTCCCTCCTTTTTGCTTGATATAGGACATTATAATTTATTTACTAATATTTTTATACTAGATAATAAAGCAAAATAAAAAGAATCAATATGTTGTTTTTCATTACTCATTTTGCATCGATGTAATATGGTTTGTAGCCAAAATTATACAACACAAATATTTCTTCTTAACTTTTATTTTAAAAAATTTTTATTAGCCCTTGTTAGCAGTACATAATGACTACATTCATCATGGGGAGGTGGTAGCGTACATATCTTAATTTTTATGTTTCCCCCACACATCTTTTAGTCCCTTTTCCATTTGCCAAGCATCTATCTCCCTATTTTCTGTCATGCATCATTTATGTTGCATAAGATACAAAGATTTTTAACTTCTTATTATCATGTACTTGTGGTACGTGATGTTTGTGTGTTCCTTTGTGTAGTTGGTTCGTGAACACACAGATCTTCACTTCTTTTTCATCCCCTGCTCCTCTCCTCCTTCCTAAGAAGCTTTCTAGGTTGCAAAAAAGGAAAAAAAAAAAACAGCTTTCTAGGTGAAGCTGATGTGCAGGAAGAGTTGAGAAACAACATCATGCAAAGCCATACTCAGGTAAATTAACACAGAACACCACGGTTTCAAAGATGACAAACAATGTTCAATGGCTGTAAAGGTAGGGTGAGGCTAGCATTGTCAGTCTAGTTCATGGAGCAAAAACTCACTGCTTAAAAACATTACAAATATCTACCTCACACCCCTTACCTGTGCCAGTGATTGGACCCAAACCCAGGACCTAACTGCTCCTCCCCAGCCCTTTATTTTCTATTTTGAGACAGGATCTTGCCACGCTGTTAAATTGTCCAGGTTGGGCTTGAATCTAGTGACCCCTTTTCCTCAACCTCTGAGGCTGGGATTACAGGCATGAGCCACCCCATTCCTGCTACAAATACTTATATACTTTGTTTCCATAATTGCACATCTGCAAATTGAGCCTGGAAAAGCAAATAAATTAACAGCGACACAAACAAGGTTTCCTATAGGGTCACTGAGTAGCTGCTTCTTCAGTGACCCCATGAGCTTATCATCCCCAGTGTGGCCCACGACTCACAGGTTCCTGGCCACAGTCAGATCCCTCCCTGAGGCTGCTGTTACTAAGACTGTATAAATACCAAGAGCGAGGGGCTCTTCCTAAACTTCCTTATTGCCCATTCTTGTTCTGCTCACCACATAATCTGGCCACAATCATATTACATAAATGGGACAGAAGCACAAAGAGCATTTTTGCATCTTTGAAACTAAGTGGAAAGCTTTGGAAAAATGTGACCAGGTGCTTGAAAAAGTTGCCGTTGAATTAAGGATGAGTGACACGGCTGAAAATGGTAGGCAAAAATTGTAAATACAGAATATTTTTATTCTTAATTATGACTCCTTCACTTTGCTGTAACAAAACTAAAGTAGAAAACTGTTGAGGATCCATTATGAGTTTATGCAAGAAAGATTTTATAAAACTCTAAGCAGTACGGTCCATTCTCTAAGAAAATATCTGACCTTGTTTCAAAAGATTAATGAATAATGTAAGGTTAAAAGAAAAATGTTGGGAATACATGTATCATTTAATAATTCCTCATTTTTACTCTTTTTTTGTTAAGCTATATTAATTAAATTGTGATGCTATAGGCTACATGAAATATATCTATATATATCTAACATTATGTGTAGAGAGATATATATATAGCCATCAGAATGGAATACACTAAGATATTAATGGGTTAATATATGATAAAATTATGGATGAGTTTTAAAACTGTACTGTATTTTAAAACCTTGGAGACATAGTCTTATTTTAATTGTGTAAAATGTAGCCAAAAAGAAAAAAATGTAGAGAGTAATGGAGAACAAGATTGCTCATTTTAAAGTCCTTATTAAGTCTCCAAGTTTCCCATCGTTAATTTATGCAAATTGAGATGTAGGCTTTTCTCTGGAGCTATGCTTTTAAGTCCTGTTTTATGTGGCTAGGATTTCTGAGTATTCTGATATTGCACTAGCTCTTCACTTTGTGTGCATTAGTTCTGCTTATGGGGTCCCATGTAAATGATGTGACTCTGCAAGACATTTGTGAAGAAACCTGGGGTTCACCCTACCTGGCTGAGGTGGCCTGACATGTCCCTACTTCACAGGGTGTCAGAGGTGTGTGTTTAAATGAAAAAATACGTATTACAGTAAAAGATGAATCCCTCTCAAAATCCTCCCTTCACGTCAAACATTGATCCCATCCTTCTTGCCCTTTCTGAAGCAGCTCTGAAACTCCTCCGTGGGAGTCTTTTTAGTTGTTCCATCAAGGCTGCCTTCTGGTCCTGAATCCATTCAAAAAGTTTACCTTTGTGGTCATTTTGAATCTAGGGAAGAACCAAAAGGCCAGACCTGGTGAACACAGAGGATGAGAATCGGCTGCAATGTGTTTTCAAGCCCGCCTTTCTTTGGGCTAGCATTCGGCAGCAGCAAAGCATTTTTGATTGGCCCTTGTAAAGACAATCATGAAAGAAGACTTCCAGAATGGCTTCAGGAAGTGGCATGAGCGATGGGGTAAGTGTGTTTGAAATGAGGGGGAATACTTGGAGTATGGGGGGAATGGCAATGTGCCTTTTACTGTAATAATTTTTTTTTTAAAAAAATTAAACATCCACTGTATTTTTTGATTCCTCATTGTCATCAGTAAGTATCCAGTTCTGCTGTCACCTTGACATGAGACACACAATGGCCTTGTGCAATGGCATCGGTCGCAATGCCTTTGGCTAGGAGTTGCTTATCACTGCTCTTCCTGGTCCTTGACATTCTTTCCAGTCTGGACCCCACTCAGTCTGGCTCCTCCATATAGATTCAAGCTCTCTTTTACTTCTGAGTTTAGGAACTACTGTCTTTAATTTCTGTTTTTACTGTTGTAAGTGCTACATGCACTTGGGCTGGACCTTGAGTTTGTGGGGAACAGGACTTGTACAAGAGGGAGGACTGCAGAGGAACCCACATAAAGAAAGCTGCAGATGTGAGGGGTGTACCATTTATTCCGGAAAGGGTGGGTTGTCTTGAAACTCAAACATAGTGTACTAACAAGCAGGGGTGTCATTAAAGTATGCATCATCTAGTACACTCCTGGGTGTGCCTGACCTGACTGACCAGACCGAACGCCACTCAGTCATACCTGGTACTGAAGTGTGGTTGCACAGTGTCTGCTGCTGGGAGGTGAAGGCTGACACGTTAGGCTGCAGGAGATGGCAAAGCATTTTCAGTTTTGTTAGCAAACTTGGGCATTTTTGGTAGGTACCAGGAAGCTACTAAAGGTTTTCTCATGGGCCAGTAAAATAATTAGGAAGTGAATGAAAGAAACAGATTCAAAGTTGCATTGACTAGCAGGGGAGAATTCACAGATAGAGATCAATTATGAGGCTGTGACAACACGGGTGATAAGGAAGAACCCATCAGTGTTGTTAGCAGGAATAAAAAAGAAAGACAAGGGATGTAAAATCTATTGCAGAAATGTCGTAGGCAACATTTAATGACTAGTGGCACAGAGCAAGCCTGTTTAGGGAAAGATTCCTATCTAAGTGATTGGGAGGATCTTGGAGAGACTGCAAAGGGGATTGAAACAGTGAAACAGGGTTAGGCAGAAGCCTTCCACGAGAAGCCATGCTATTGGGGAGTGAATGGCTTCGAAGGGGATCTCTGGCCATTCTCTTTGTTGTTGTTGCTATTATTGGTATATTTTAAAGAAACATAATGATCGCATTCATCATAGGGAATCTATACCTATACATATCTTGATTCTTCTTTTTTCTCCCAGTCTCCTCCTCTCCCTTCAACCTTTCTTCCCCTCCTTATTTATAAAAGCTTTGTCTCCTGTTTTTCCTTCTATTGTTTTTTCTTTTCCTTCTTTCTCCCCATCCTTTGTTCCCCTTCCCATGTAAAAATTTTCTTCCTTTTTCCCAAAATATATTATACATTTTGGTCCTTATTTACACTTTTGGTTTCTCATACCAGAGAAAGACATGCAATATTTAAAATATGTGTCCAATTTATTTCACTTAGAGTATGGTTTCAAGATGTATCAAATTACCTATAAATGCCTTAAGTTTATCCTTTACAGCACAGTAGTACTCCATTGTGTAAAAAGTTATATTTTCTTTATTCATTCATCTGTTAATGGGCATTTGGCTTGTTTCCAAGGTTTAGCTATTATGAATTGTGCTGCCATAATCGTGGGTGTGCATATATTGCTATGGCAGGATGTTTTTAACCCTTTTGGGAAGATGCCAAGAAGGGGAATAGCTGGGTCAAATGCAACCTTCTGTTTTAGATTCTTAAGGAATCTCCACTCTGATTTCCACAGTGGTTGCACTAGTCTACACTCCCACCAACAGTGGAGAAGGATTCCTTTTCTCCCAAAACTCTGCTAGCATTTGCTCTTGGTTGATTTCTTGATGATAGCTAGTCTTTCTTGGGTGATATGGAATGTCAGTGTAGTTTTAATTTGCATCTCTCAAATGGTCAGTGATGTTGAACACCTTTTTATATGCTTATTTGACATTTGTATTTCTTCATCTGAGAAGTGTGTATTCATCTCAGATGCCCATTTTTGGATTATATTTTTTAATTTGGGGAGCCTGATTTTTTTCAAGATGTGATGTGTTCTAAATACAAGTCCTTTGTCTGAGGGACAATTGGCAATAATTTTTCCCACTCTGTGGGTTGTCTTTTCACTATATTGGTGATTTTTTTGTTGTGCAAAAGCTTTTAAATAGGGTAAGATACCATTTGTTGATTCATTGAAGTATTTCCTGTGCTCTTTGGGTTTTTGTTCATGAAGTCTCTGTTTCTACTTATGTCCTCAAGATTTCTACGTATTGCCTCTTCCAGTATATCCAGTGGTTCTGTTTTAATGTTTAAATCTTTGATCCATTTTGACTTTAGTTTAGTGAATGGTGATACACGTGGACCTGGTTTTAGTCTTTGGCATTTAGAGATCCAGTTTTTCCAGACCAATGTATTAAAGAGGCTATATTTCTTCTAGTGGACATGTTTGGCCCCTTTGTCAAAGATAAGGTGGCTGAGTGAGTTGTTTGGAGTTGTATCTGCTTCTTTTATTGTGTTCCAGGGATCCTCAGGTCTGTTTTTTGGGCTGTACCTTGTTGATCTTACCACAGCAGCTTTGTAGTACAATTTCACATCAGGAATTCTTCCCTGCATCCCTCAGATGAATCCTACTTGGTCATGTATAAAATATCCTTTATGATTTGCTGCATTCTGTTTGCCAGTATCTTACTGAGGATTTTTGTATCTATGTTCATTAGGGAGATTGGCCTGTAATTTTCTTTTTTGGTTGGGTTCTTCTCTGGCTTTGGAATCAGGATAATACTTGCTTCCAGGAATGATTTTGAAAGTATTGCTTTCCTTTCAATTTCCTTAAAAAGTTTCAGCATTAGTGGCATTAGTTCTTCTCTAAATTTCTTGTAGAATTCAACAGTGAGTCCATCAGGCCCATGGCTTTTCTTTGTTGGCAGGTTTTAAACTACATTTTCAATTTCACTGGCTGATATCAGGTTATTTAGGATTTTTGTATCTTCTTGATTTAGCCCAAAACTCATATGTTGAAACTAATCCCCAGTATAATGGTAACTAGCGGTATGACCTTGCAGAATGTTTAAGTTGAGTGAGATGACTGTATTTATAAAAAGGATCCTGAATACTCTCAAATTCCCTGGCATAGGAGGATACTCTAAGATGACAGCCACCAATAAATCAGGAAGAAGCGCTGACCAGACATTGAATTTGCCAGAGTCTTGATCTTGGACATCTCAGCTTTCAGTACCATTGGAAATAAATTTCTGTTGTTTATAAGCTACCCAGTGTATATTATTCTGTTATAGTGGTCTGAATGGCCTAAGATGAACTCCAGTGGGTCAAGAAGGATGATGAAAAGAGCAAGAACCTGAGACTGGGAGTCTGGGTAGGAAAACTCATAAAACTGTATTTCTAACAAAGATTGAAAATGGATGGAAAGGGGCAGGAGAGTCACTAGAAGGCAACTGCTGCTGTTGTGCATTGTGAAGGGTCTATCTATCGCCACACACTCTATCACCACACACATTTTGGGTGACCCCTCCAGAATTTCTTTTTGAAATTTTGTAGTCACTCATACCAGTGTGACAGTCGGGACTGCAACAGCACTTTCAAAGTTTGAAGGTAGAAAAAGGAAGTTTTCTTTCTATTCTCTCAATTAGGCTTGGAGTATTCAACTCAGTCTTCTATTTCCCCTGAGTTTGTTTCATACTTTTCTGATAATATGTTTCTGTTTGAAAATGATTGTGATTAATGGGAATTTTGTGTCAATGGACCACTTAGGATATTGATACAATCCCAGTGTAAAACAAATGCATTAGAACCCTGCGTACACATTCATATCTGGCCACTTATTTATTTTACCTAAATAAATAAATATTAATAGAATAACATTTCTCTTGAAATTTTTGCTCAATTCCATTACATTGAAAATTCCTGGATATAGCTTATCAACTTGACCTCTATACGGACTCAGAGGTTTGAAAATAGTTAGTGCCACTAGATCTTCAGGTAAACAGGTAACCACAGATCCAGCTTGGGCCCCGTGGGCCTTGAGTACAGAATCCAGTACACAGAATTTTAGAAAGGAGTGAATCAGATCCTTTTGGTAGGACGTGTACTTTATTAATTTAAGAAAGATGTGATGAATTTGTTACATGACCAATCTCTTAGTTTTTGCCATACAAAAATTTAGGAAATCTGTCCCAAATCCAAAACTCAAATTAATTGATAATCTGGATTATAGCACTCATTCAATCATCAGTAAAAATTGAGGTTTAAATCTCCTAAAGATCATGTTTATATCAAATCAGAATATTATACTGATTTAGAGAATTTTAACAAGCTGGAAGGAAAGTTAAGCTGGAGTAAAATAAGTCTATAGCAACAGAGCCTCATTAGTCTACTTTTGAATTCCATTTTTTAAAAAAGAGAATAAAACCAATCAAAACAAACCAGTGTAAGAGATACAGGCTTAAAAACATTATGAAGTCAACAATAGTTAACACAATGCCTATTGATGTCTTCAAAATAGCTGCAGATAATTTCAGACATAATAAAAGTCAAACAGAACAGAATAGAATAGAAACAATAAAGACAAGACAATAAATGTAATAAAGAACTTCAAAGCAAGCCAATAGTAAACCCAAAATTGCTACCATAGTATTTCTTGCTATCGTTGAAATAGCTGCTCCTGCCATAGGATTTGACATAAACAAAACAAGAGAGAATAAAATCAAATCCAACAAAACAATGGAAACAAACAGGACTTCAAAACAAAACTACAGGAAATCAACAATGGCTGCAACCCTCAGAAGGCGATCCCCCCTGGATGTCACACTGCATACCACTATCCTCTGAACCTACAATCAGACCACTGGCCCTAGACCAGCAATGTTAGTGAAACACCAAAGCACCACAGGCATCCAATGGCATTTCACCCCATAGCTATCATCACAGCCTGTGTTTCTCCAGATAAGTCGGTTGCTTACTGCAAGTGGGCAGAGGCTGTGGAATGGTACTTCTTGTTTGCCAGCTCATGCACTGGAAGAGGTTGGGGGCTGGTTGTCCCAGTTGGGTGGAGCTTTGTGCATGACACTGCTCCCCAGACTGGGTTTGCTCGCTGATGTGTCCTTTGCTCTCTCCATCCCCCTTCATGAATGGCGCAAACTCTTGGGGAGAGTCTTGGGTCTGGCTGTTCTAGTCTGGTGGAGGGGGCTTGAATTCCACTTTCAAAAATTGCCTCTTCTCTTTTTTCACTTCCTTCCTTTTCCGCTCCATCTTTTATTCCCCTTCCTATTTGCTAAAGATTCCCCTATTTCCCATTATCTAACTTTTATTTTGCTCTTAATTTATATTTTTTGAGTTTCTCATACAAAAGGAACCTTGAAATGGTAAGGGGAGCACAAGTGGGAGCAGGGAATGAAGGGACGGGAAGGAGATGAAAAAGAATTAAGACGCGTTGTGCACATGTGCCAACTCCCCCACAATAAATGAACATGTACGGTTAAAAATTGCTTAATGATTACAGAAACACTTTCTTAAACACTGTATTCTAGCTAGCACATGTATGTGACATACCCCCCCCCCAATGACTTTTGTGTACAACCTCTATATTTTGATATTCATCCTTCCAAATGGCTTATTTTCTTCCCTGCTATATGTAGTTTTAGTTTAGTCCAGTTTAACTCATTAACCAGTAATAGTGTACTAAATACAGAGGCAGAGACAGAGGATGCAAAGCGATAGGCTGTGGTCTCAAAAAGGCTATTATGGAGAAAGACAGAAGTCTACACAAAGGATGGTTACAAAGTGGAAAGACAGACATCCCGTCCTCGAAGAAGAGGATGAGGCCAGCGGAAGAAGGTTGTTGATCTCAACAGACAAGTACCCGGCCTAGCAAGTGGGGTCATTTCTCTCTCATCCCAAAGAATCTAGAACATGCAGGTGCACAATGAATAAATAAATTGGTGGTGATCAGGGAGGAAATAACTCAGAAGTACTTTTTAATATTTTTATGTTAAAGTGAAGCATGCCTACATTTAATTTTGCTTGATGAAATGAAGCTTAACTGATTATTGTTTATTAAAAGCATGCTTATTGTGGTGACTCCTCTTCTACTCAAATGTGGGATATGAGCAAGAAAACTGACTGTCTACTTCAGAATTCTCAGAATATAGACTGTGGGTCTCTTTCCAGGGCCCATGAGGTCAGAATCTTTTTCACACTAGTACTGCAAAGTTGCTGGTTTTCTATGTTGATATTTGCACCAGTGGTATGAAGAAGTAATTATTTGAGCATATAGTCAGGTGCCTGAAAGTGACAGTTCAGTCAGTGATGAACCAGACATTTGACTGTGGTCTCATAAGATTATAATGGAGTTTAAAAATTCCTACTGTCTAACGATGTTGTACCCATCATAACATCTTTTCACAACATATTTCTTATGTTTTCATGGTTATGCTACTAACCATAAACACACTGCACTGTCAGATAGAAGCACCATAATATCCTGGTGCATGAGCTTAATTTGTTTCATGATTCACAGTCATGTTCGTAACCTGACGCGGAGTTCAAAAACTCAAAGCAAAATTTTGCCAAATGCTTGTGTTTGCAACCAAATTTTTCGTGAATAGAAGCATTTCTGAACTGTGGCGTTACTGTATAGCACATGCAAAAAGGTATGATACGTAAAACTTGATAATGATAAAAAATGATTGTGTTACTGACTTACTTATTTGCTATGATATACTTCTCATTGGTTTAGAAAAGAGTGCTCTATTAAAAAAACAGCACACTGCACACTAGCTTGGGGTGCAAATCTCTCACTCACTATATCTGTTGATTGCCCCAAGGGGCCATGTGGAGTGACTGACCCAGACAATCTAGGTTTGCATAAGCTCAAGGCATGATTATTAAAATACAGTGAATATTTAAATTAAAAAGTGATAGCAGTTAAGACAATGCCATTAGTCCCCCTCAACTCTCCCCCTCATTTTGAACATGCTTATCCCTCTGTTGTTTTTTTTTTTTTGAAATAGTTTCTCACTATGTAGTTCAGGTTGGCCTGGACTCACTGTGTAGCCCAGGCTAACCTTGAGCTCAAGGCTATCTCCTGCCTCAGCCTCCTGAGTGCTCAGAGTACAGGAGTGTGCCACCATGCCCGGCCCATCCCTCTGTTCTTATACTCTGTTCTGAAGCAGCTCTTGGAAATTCTCTCTTCATGAGGGTCTTTAGTTGTGCTGTCATGGCTGCCTCAGTGTCTGGAATTGACTCAAAATGTTTACCTTCAAGGTCATTTTGACTTTGGGGAAGAGCCAGCAGTCTCACAGCGCCAGATGTGGTGAACGAGGCAGATGAAGACACACTGTAAAGTTTTACTTGACTGAAATAGCCATAAATATTTTGAATTGACTCAAGAAACAGAGGCAGTCATGAAAAGATACTCCCGAAAGAGCATCAGACCTGCTTTGGAAAGTGGCAACTTTAAAATAATAGTGTCTAGAGCCAGCGGCCAACAGCGCCAGGTGGAATCAGTACATTGTTGACCTTGGTTTGTATGTGTGATCTTGGAATCAGTAAAAAAAGAAGTCAAAAGTGAAACAAAAATAAAAGGACAGCTTTCCTCTTCCTTCTTGAGAACAATTCCATGACAGTTGGATGAGATTTGTTATCGCAGTTCTGAACCTGGGCTAATGAGGTAATAATCGCATCTGCACTTGGAGGGAGGGCTGAACCCAACTTTCACACCATGCATTTTCTATGGGTCCTGCAAAGAGCTGTGGAAGACAGGGCCACCAGCCTTTGCTCTGCTCTGAGGTTTTCTTCCCTTAATGAAGTAGCCTTTCATTAGCCTTCTCCTCCGTGTCACCAGCAGTCACTGTTTGCAATCTAGGTCCCAATTGGATGGGTTATTATTTGTTGACACATTATGTAAAAAGAAAAGAAAAACAAAACCACAATCTGCCTAAAGTGTTCTTAACAAGGTGTCAGTTTTATGTGGAGCTCTCGGTTCCATGATGAATAATGTTTACAATTAACTTGGGCCAAGGAGACTTCATTTTAAGGAAAGATTCTACAAGAGTTATCCTGTCCCCAGAGAATTCAATTCCAGGTAATTCTCCCTTGAATTAGTAGAACAGGGATAAAAAAGTGAGAGCTTTCTCTGAGGTCAGAGCTATCTTGTCCTAGGACACAGCAAATAATATACAATTTTTTATATTAACAATAAATTTTGGATACAGCAACTATTCTTTCAAGCATATTTACTGAGCACCCACTATTCATCAGGCATAAGCATGTATAATATCATTTTGTTTAACGTTTAGTTTTTATTTATTCTAAAAATTGTCAATGTACTGATCTTTAGGTTACTCTTAGGATATTCAATAGATTATTATAGTTTTTGCAGATGATATTCAAATTAATTTTAATATAATCTTTCTTAATGGTAGATCCCATTCATGAATTACTATGACATGAATTCTATTACTGAGAATTTGAATTTTGCCTTTCTTTATTATTTTTATATGCAGAACTGGAAGCTTCTTATTCTTTTTTCCTGTCTTTCCCTTTCCCTTTCTTTTTCTCTCTGTTTCCTGCCTTCCTGCCTTCTTCTTTCCTCCTATTCCTCCCCCTTCCTCCCTTCCTTCCTTATCTCTCCCAAGGCCTTACCACCAAAACACATCCTCAGACTTTTAATGTTTTTTAAACTTTGAGAGAGAGTCTCGCTAAGTTCCTACTTTGTCCTTGCTGAGCTTGAGCTCCTCCTCCTACCTGAGGCTCCCAGAGTGCACCGCATTACAGGAGCACACCACTACACCCGGCCTAACAGTCTCTTTTGTAAAAGTCAGTCTCTCTAGTATGCTCCTAAATGTGGTCTTCTGTTCCCATGAGTACAGCTTCTCCTTACCCAGCCTCAGCCCTGCAAGGTGACAGAGAAGTGCTCTGGTGAAGGTGTTGGAGCCTTGGGCTTTGCATGGTGATACAGGGGAGCAGGGAGCTGTTTAAGCAGTGGACCTGCAGGGTCGGTTGTTAGGACACTGGGTGTGCTGCCCCTAGAAAAGATGAGGGTTTTTCTCCCGGGTCCATGGTCTTTGGAGAGCTTTTATAAAAGAGCACTGACGGCCCCTCCTCCCTTGCTCTGCTTTCTGCTCTCACTCTGTGGTCTCTCTCACATGCACTCCCGCCATGATGTTGTCTGTTACCATGTAGGAGAAGGGGCCTATGCCAGAGCCAACACCATGCTGTTTGGACTTTGGGCCTCCCAAACTCAGAGCTACACAGATCTCTTTTCTTTATATATAAACTACATAGTTTGATGTACATTCTTACAGAAATGGAAAATGAAATAATATAAGAAGAAACATAAATGTACTGGAAGATAATGAGTACATGTTAAGCTGTAAAGAAATGGGGGAAAGGCAGAGGTCTTTAACACTGTCAGTCATGTGGGCATCGTGCAGTCTTTCCTAGCCTCTCTCTTCCCTATGACCCCATGACGAGAAGTCAAAGCCACGACTCTCGTTGCTCCTCCTCTCATCTGTGAGTGGGCCTGTTGGCTGCTGGTGCTCTGTCTGCTGAGAATCTAGTTGAACTCAAAATAGTTCATCCTCCAGGTTGGGGGGTGATTCTGTGAAATGAAACTCACAAGGATATGTGTCAAATGTGCTGATTTTGAGGAAGCTAAGTATAATGATTTTTTTTATAACAATTTTTAATGCCTTTGTTTTCTTTTCAACAATTCCCTCTGATACATAAGCTTCTCGCATGTTTTTGGAGGGGTCTTTAGCCCAAATGAAAAGTTCCTCTACAACCATAAAAATGGGAAGGTTGTGGGCTCAAAAGAGCCCATTCTCCACTGGAGTGGCTTCTGACACCATGGCTAGGTTCACATCATAATTTAGGAATTTTAGGCTGTGCCCCAAATAGCAATTAATACGGCAGTATTCCCTCCTTTGTGGGCTAAAATCATGGAAGAAGGGGCAGAACTGGTTACAGGTGGCAGGCAAACTGATTCCAGGGGAAGGCGGGGCCTGTCTGCAGGGGCAGAATTTTTGTTCTGCCAGGTCATTCTGTGTTCCATGGCCTGGACATGCCACAAAAGCGACTAGGATTCCCCGAAAAGCAGGTGTGCACACTTTCGGCTGCGGAGCCACCCAAGCTGCCTGAGCGGATCCAGAGGTCACTGTCCATGGCCGCCTTCCCTTTACTTCACTTACCTGATCCCCAGCTGGGCTTTGACCCTCTGTCCTGGAACCTGGGCAGCCAGTGACCAATGCTGAACTTTGGACTGCTTGTCTGCACCCGGGAGACTATCACTCTGCCTTGTCTAGGAACTGCTAGGCTACCCAGCATCCACATCTCAGTCAATCTTCCCTAAGGGAAAATTCCCTTCCACCCTCTGACCTTGGCATGTCTGAGCCTCCTGGGCACATGGTCTTGTCACTAGTTACCCATTATTTGACTCATAAGTCAGCCTATGTTCCACCTGCTGTCATGCTGAGTCACACAACCATACATGATCTTTGATTTAGATAAATTTAGACAAATTTAGATACACTCATGTCAGTTGACCTCTTAGCAACATGTTCATGTGTCTTTGAGATACGTGCTGCTTCTGCCCCCCACGATCCAGTCTTCTCATTATCTTTTGTCTTTTTTCCCATTTTATCTTGAACAGTTCTCAGCTCCATAGGCCAGAATTGACCAGATTTATTCCAGGGTCTTTTTCACTACCTCCTTTCACCGCTGGGTGGTCTTATATTATGCCATACCTTTATAACCCACTCTTCATCAGTTTTTCATTCCTTTAACAAAACCCTTGAGGCTGAGTATTTCATAAAGAAAGAGGTTTATTATGCTCACAGTGTTGGAGGCTCACAAGGCTTCATCTGTTCAGATTCCTGGGAGGACTTGATGGTAGATGGCATCATAAGGGTAGGAATGTGTGCAGGAGAAGTCTCATGAAGAGACAGCCAGCCAGAGGGAGTTGAGCACGGCTTGATCTTTTTATAGCAATTTGTTCATACAGGAACAAACCTGTGTTCCTAGAAACTATTAATCCCTTAGAAGGACCATGGTTCCCATAACTTACCTACCTACCCCTGGGCCCTGTGTTCCAACCTCACCACACCTGGGATCAATGTTCCAGCCCATAAACCTTTGGGTGACACACTCAAGACATATCCAGACCACAGTATCCACCTTATCAGTTACTGCTGCAAGACTGGCATGTAAAAAAGTGCTCTGAAACACACTGTCTAAAGACAGAAGGCAGCATTTTCTGAGGGAATAAATTGAAGATCAGTGAGAAAAATCTAGAAGACCTAAGTGATGTGAACTTTCAAATCTGATTCCCGGGTCACTGAGCTTTCTGATGTGTTATGAACTTATACAGAAAGGAGCTATCACACCTGTCTCATCTCTATCATCAGCCAGCATGGCACTATCACACTTCAGAATAATTTTTAAAAACTTTCCCATATTTTTGTTCTCCAAAATTCTGTACAAATATGACATTAATATCTCTTGTTAACCCCCTTTATCTGATTCCTAAATGGGAACTTTCATCAACTCTAGTGGCATATTCAATTTTCCTTCTCTCTCCGAACTATTATACATGATCAATCTCTATGAAATTACTAGCTTTGTCTACACTTTCAAGTTCAGTATAATAAAATGTTAGTGGTTTGGAAGAAAGGAGGTATTAATTAGGATTTGTTGGCCAACAGCAGCAAAGTATCCTAGATGAAGTTAGGAGGAACCTAACTGAAATGATAACGACTAACGCCCATAACTGTTAACTTTGATTAGGCTCTAATATAAAGTACTAGACACGTTGATTACTACAACCTTTATACAGGAGATCCTATTATTATTCCCACTTTACAGATGAGGAACGCAAGGCACAGAGAAGTTAACTTGTTTCAGTCACTCAGGATGTGGCCACGCCTGGATTTGAAACCAAGCTTTACAACTTCAGCCTGTCCAAGGGTTAAGGGAAGACAGAATAGAGGAGAAATCTAGGTTAGCAGGTTAAGAAAAGGGCAGAAACCAAGGACCTGTTAAGGAACTGTAACTGGCATAACCACTTCCTCAAATCTTTGTAAGTCAGTTTAAAGTCTCCAGCAGCAAACAGTGACTATTACAATTATAGGGAGCATGAAGGAAAGATTTCTAATCTCTAGTTTTAAAAAGCTCACAACGAGTTATTTGAGAAATCCCTCAACTGCTATAAGAGCATGTCCTTGGTGGTCTCCTTTATTTGGAAGAGACATCTGGCTGCTCACCCTCCCACTGCCCCAACACCCGCAAGGCCGCTCTGAGGGGCCCCGGCTTCCCCCTGGAGCTGGGTCTTGGCAAGCTGGAGCTGCTCACCCTGGGGAAATACTTCCCTAACCCGTGAAGCTATTGATTTCTAACAGCTCTGATTCCCTCGCGGTTTGACTTCCTGTGCTCCATTCTTCTGTGAGTCACATCAAATCTTCTGTCATTTCATTTTTTCCCTTTGTCATTCTTCATCCCACTAAAACTGCTGTTGTTAAAGTCATCAATGACTAGATTTTGCCAAAACAAATGAAGACTTTTCTTTCTTCATTGATTTCTCGGGAACAACTGACAAGAAATTTTGCCCTTCTGGAAGCTCTATCTGTGGTACATTCTTACTTCTCGCTAACTTTCTTCCTCTCTGTATAGATTTCTTCTTTTTCCTTAATTTCCTAATTGCAGACATTTCCTGGAACTGCTGCTCTACTCACTTTTCAGCCAGTTGAGGGATTCAGTTACATACAAGTTTATAAATCTCCAATCTATATTCAGATAGAACTCCCTAGTGATCTCCAAAATAGCACAACCCCCATTTAGAAGTCTTACTGGTATCTCAAATTAAGTATGTCCAAATTCACTCATTTTTACCTCTAAGCATGTTCTTCCTTTTTTAATGATCTTAGTGACTGTCATATCCATCTCTCCTCTCAAGTCAGAAACTTCAAAACCATTTCTGACCCACCTCACATCTAACTAACCCAAGACTCATAAATATTTTTCCGTCTTAACTCCTACATCTATCCACTTCCTTCCTCTTTAGTCTCCTCTGTTGATGTAATATAGGCTCTTATCATTTTTTGCCAGAATTACTTCAAGGACTTTTTAAAAAAACTCTCTGCTTTCAATCTGTACCTTCTTCAGTTCTCTACACTGCTGCCACAGAGGCGTTTCTACAATGCAAACATGATTGATCATGTAACTCCCAGAATTAAAATCCTCAATAGCACCCACATATTGCATCATGTTCAAATTCTTGAGTTTGGCACATCGGTCCCTTTGAGATGAGACTTCTCTTACTTCCCTTGAAAATTAAAAATATATATATATATTGTGAGACAGTTCTTGCCAAGTTGCCCAGGCTGTCCTTGAACTTGTCCTCCTCTTGCTTCAAACTTCCAAGTAACTGAGATTATAGGCATGTGCCACCACACCCAGCTAAGATTCCTGTTACCTCTGAAACCTCTTGTCTTTTGTTAAGGCCTCAAAGCCTTTAAATCCAATCACTGCAGAAAGATCTACAGTTGCTCAAAAATGGCAAAGCCTCTCTGCCTTTGATATGCTGTTTTCTGTTTCCTAAATACCCTTTGTACTTGAATACGGTGCCCTAAAACTCAGGTCTACCTGGGAACAATGATTATGTTCTTATTTGAAAATAAGGTCTCTGTAGAGAAAGTTGAATTAAAGCAAGGACAAACTGGGTTAAGGAGGGTTGTAAATCCAGTATGACTGGGATACTTACAAGAAGAGGGAAATTTGGATATAGCCACAGCCACGGGGGAGAAAGTCTTGTAAGGACTGGTACTGAGCTTGGAGAAATGCATCCATAAATCAAGGCATGCTAAGGACTGCAGGAATGGAATGGATTCTCCCACCAGAGCCACTAGAAGGAATCACTTTGACTTCAGTGATCTGGCTATTGAACAGGGACAGAATACATGTTGATGGTTTTAAACCACCCAGTTTGTGGTATTTTGTTAGAGTAGCTCTAGGAAACTACTATACTTTCCTACTCTGTTCCCTTGCTAGCATCAGCTCCACTCAGCACTTTCTTCTCTTGGAAGCTTTTTTATCTCCAAGCCATTCCCAGCCCCTGACTTTGACGCCCTTTCTCTGTTCCCTTTTTACAGCTCTACAGGCTTCTCTAATAATGCATCGCCACATTGTCATCATCTTTTTCCACCTTTCTGGTTAGATGGTGAGATCCACAAGGCTAGGGCATGAGGCGTCTGCCTGGTAAGCCCTGGTCTTGCAAGCACTGGCAAGAAAAAAGGAGCACAGTTAATGTTTGGTAAAGGTCAACATGCCTCCAAAGGAGTGCGATTTTATGGAGTACTAACAATTATCTAGTAGAATGGGTCAATGCCAAAAACAAGATCTCACATAAAACCAATTAGGTATAGGTACTGCCAACAAAATTCTTTGCTATAAAAGAGTGTTACTGCTACTAATGTTAATTTTATTTACTAGCAGAAGGATTAAGTTGATATATCAGAAATTTCACTGAATCAATTTTTGTGCTAGTTTGTAGCATAAACAAGGGCAAGGGTACCTAAATAACAGAAACAGCCTTTGTCAACGGTGAGGTAAGTGGGGAGAGGGGTGCTCATGACATGCCTCCTTGGCTTGGCAGCAGAGCGGGTGAGTGCCATCTCTCCCTTTATGATGATATACCTCCTTTATCGTGACAAATGCACTGCTGTAGAAGAGCTCATTAACAAATCAGTAGTCTATGGAACTCTATGGAACTGTTGCCTGAGAAATCACTTGTTGGAAGGACTGGCACTTTATTTTCTAACAATTACCTCTTCATGACCGGAGGTCGCTCAGTGACTGATTCCCCCGCTGCCATCACAGGATTTATGAAGCACAACCTCCGAGCTTACCTCACAGACCTTGCAAATCTCAGGAAATTCTAATAAAGACAGAATAAGCTAGAAGTGTTTACTTTTCAGAATTCATTAATTTGATTATTTGCCATACATGGCAATGGTGTTCCCCTCAGATGTAACTGAGGGCATCTCAGTGGTAAGAATACTACTCACATGTGCTTAGGTGGAAGAAGACCACCTGTTATTAAGATTAGCAGAGCTGGCCAAGGGCTTTAGTGTTTTGCTTGTAAAATCTCTTATTTAATTAAGGGTGTGAAATGAGAAAAACAAGGCCTGCATGGTAATAATTTTTCTTATTTGCTCCTATGCAGTAAAACAAAGAGTCTAAGTACAGAACAGGAAGCAGTGCTTCGGGGGCTGCCCCAAATTGTTTAACCTACACTATGTGCCAGGTCCATGGTGAGTCAAAAAACCACGGAAACAGCCAAGTTTCACTGCTCGCCTTCAGACTCGCATCTGCTGGGGAGAAGGAAGTTTCAGTGCCAGAGACCTTAACAGAAACACAAGGGAAGAGAACCCTGTTTCAACTTTTGCTATCAGGAACAGCTTTGCAGGGAACCGAGGGGATCTGCTGCAAAAGTGGGGAGGTGGGAGCATTGGAACATAGAACACCCAAGTGAGCTCAATCTATGCATCCATCACGCAGGTCTTGCTGGCAGGAAGCCCCTAGCTAGTGGGGAAGTGGGTGCAGAAACAAAGGGAGGCAGAACGGTGCAATGCGGAGAGCACTGTGACAGAGCCAGGCCTTATGAAAGCACCTGCTGCCATGTCTGGGACAGAGGCCATCCAGGACCTCTGAGGGCAAAGCTGCCTTAAAAACTAGGCAGGAGAAGCCCAGTGTGGTGGCGTATGCCCATAATTCCAGCACTTGGGAGGCTGAAGCAGGAGGATCGTTGCGAATTTCAGACCAGTCTGGGCTACAAAGTGAGCTCAAGGCCAGCCTGAACTGCATAGAGAGACCCTGTCTCAAAAAAAAAAAAAAAAAAAAAAATTGGGCAGGAGTTTACTAGTGCTGGTGGAGGAGGTGAAAGCATTTCAGGTGCACAGGAACAACACAGAAACAGATGGAGGGACAGTGGGCCTGGCCAGGAGGAGTGTCTAAGGACAGGGTGGGGCTGGACCAGAGTAGCTGGGAATTGCTGAGACTCCAGATGCAAAGCAGCCATCTGCTAGGAGGGGGAGAGCCCTGAGCGAAACCACAGTGGACCTGGCTCATGGTGGGGTGCTGCGTGGAGGGGTAGAGGGTCCTTCAGAAGGCACATACATGCAGGAGCGCATGAGAAGAGCAGCAGGAACAGGAGGAAGGACTGGACCCAGAAGGAAGTGTTCAAGGGTCACTTGGCTAACACAGAGGAGGAGGGGCAGGAGAACCTGGGGTCTCAAGTGAGCAGAAGCCAATGGGGTGTGGTAGGTGTGTGAAGGATGTGGTCACAGGGTATCTAACGTCATTTGTTAAGGGACCCAGCCACCTGGGGAGAGTCCGGGAGGTGTGCTGGGTGGGAGGGCACCTCTGGAGAGCAGGTGGAAGAGCTGCCCAGCTGAGGGAAGGGTGGGTGTAAGGAAGCACCCAGACCAATGAAGCAGCAGGAGCTGAGGCAGGAGGCTGAAAATGACACATGGCTGAGGTGGGGGAGGATTCCTGGCAGTTCCAAAGCCCCACATCCGACCTCCTGGGAATGAGCTCTATGTGAGAGGCTGTGTTAGCACACATTAGTGTGTGGTTAAAGATGCACCTCCAGGATCACAGCACTTGGGTTCACACTGTTTACCATGAAAATGAACTCCTGAGGTTTGAAATGCCTGTCACACAGGGATGAAAACCTCCGCCACGGAGGGAGGGCGTCAGCTCTCAGAAGAGCGCGGCACACACAGGGTGACAGCATCCGCAGCAGCAGTGGCACTAAAGACGGTGGTGGTAGAAGCACCTGGGCGTTCTTACTAACAGACCTGCTGCTTCACCTATCTTTGCACTCCACTGCCCATTCCCTACCTCCCTCTGTCTCAGTCCACCCCGCCATAATCACAGGATGACCGAAAGATCCCTGTCTGTCACTTGACATTCTAACCCTGACAACATGTGGTCCCTGGCCTACCATCCAGAGCACTTCTACTTCCCCAAGAGCCTACTGCAGGTGTCTCCTTTCTCCACAATTATCCCCAAGGGAAGCTGAACAGCATTCACCTGTGCACAAATAGACACGGCTGCAGATGAGAAAGTGTATCCGGCAGAACAGGATACTTCCAGGAGGAAGCTGGGAGAACAGGAAGGGGATTGTAGGGACAGTGGTTTGTTGGACTATCCATTTGTTGTTTGTCTAAATCTGTAATTCTGCTGTACCAACTGCTTAATTTACCATCAGGGGTAAAAAAAATAATAGATTAGTTTTTCACTTAGATGATTTATTTTATAGCTTGACTTCAGTTGCTCAGAATTGCAGCTCCCTGACCTTTTCTTACACTAAACATACTCTTTTCTTCAACTTTCGGCTATTTCTCTGTTTGTAGAGATCATTTAATTTCGTGTGTGTGCATGTATATATGCCAATATAAATTAAGAAAAAAGTGTAAAGAGTAAGGAAAGTAATGCTTGACAGTTGTTATATTTTCTGAACGTTTTAACAACAGCAGTGAAAGGCAGAAGTTAGGAGCAACAACAGTTTGCAAAATCTGACCATCTTTCAATAGAGCTATGGTTTATGCTGATGGTCTTTTCGAGTTGTACGGATGACACCACTGAGTGGCTGGTATTCATTAGAGCTCTGTAACGACAATCCCCAAACACTCCTGCTTGGTTTTTTAGCTCCTCATGCTCTGGGGCCTGCTTCAGAGCAGCTTCCAAGCCCACTCCTCCCTGAGGCTTTTTATATTCTGTCCTTAATACGGCAGACACACTTTCTTTCCACCCATGAATCCTCCTCATCATGTTTAAAGCTGACTTAAAAATTCTAAAGTTCTTTTGCCTACTTTTCCTCTTGTTTTTAAAAATGTAACTTCTCCAATTTTTATCTACTTCCATTTCCAGTGTGAATCGCTCATTGCACATGACTCTCCTGTTTTTCTTTTATTCCTTATCATGGATTTCAGGAGCATCTTGATTTTCAGATGAGCAGAAAACAAAAATAGCAAAACAGAAGTCACTAAGTGCTGAGCAAGGGAATGAGTGCTTTCTTATGTTACAATGAAAATATCAAGAAACTTGAAAACAGCCACTAGCATTAGACTCCCAAGGATTTAGAAGCACCAGAAAAATACAATGCAAATTAGTTTTTTAAAAATACCACAACAGCCTCAGAATCTGGAAGAATTCGATATTGAAATCAGTAGAAAACTAAACTATTTTCAATAAATATATATTGAGGCTTCTTATATATGAGGAATTATGCTAAGTTTTGTTGAGGCTTTTCAAAGATACATAAAATCTGGTTGCTACCTTGCAGAATTGAATATTTCTATTTATTTATTTGTTGTTTTTGAGACAGGGTTTCACTATATATTTAGGACTAGCTTTGAACTCACTAGGTAGCCTAGGCTGACCTCAAACTCATGGTGATTCTCCTGCCTCAGCCTCCTGAGTCCTAGTATTGCAGGTGTGTGTCACCGTGCCTGGCTAGAATTGAATATTTAAGAGAAGATTTACCTGCCTCACACCCAAAATAACACTAGGGTAAGCTTAGAGGGGTTTTTTGAAAGCACTGGTAAATGTTTTTGAAAATATATATTAATGCATATGGTTTAAGTATAGTTCAGTGGCAGAGTGCTTGACTAGCATGGAGCAGGGAGGAGGCCTTTGGTTCCATCCCTAGCACCAAAAATATCATTCTCTCTCTCTCTCTCTCTCTCTCTCTCTCTCTCTCTCTCTCTCTCTCTCTCCCTCATCTATCTAGACACATATGTGTATATGTCTGCATACATATACATATGAATTTTATTACATTAAACCATTGAAACTTTGAGGTTGTACGTTACTGAAGGTAGCTTCCTGCAGGTAATATATCTAACTCATCAAATTAGACTTTCACTGGATAAAGTTTGGGTTGGGTTTTAAAAGCTGAGCTTTTGGGAAGAGGGTTGAGCGTAATAAGCAAAGAGGAAAGAAAAATGTTATAGACTTGCTGTGGTCTGCCTTGTGTGAAACTCACAAATATGAAAGAAGAGAGCTGGTGAGGTGCAAATGGGTGGGTTGAGGTTGTCCCCTCACAGGGACGTATGGGTAAAAAATTGGATTTAATTCCAGAAGTTATTTCAAAGCTCTATACCTTGAAGTGAGTGAAAAACAACAGTACTAAATACAATGTGGAGTGAAAGAGGGAGATAAATGTGGGTGTGCTAGCCATGCTCTAAGTATTATGAAATCAGTGGTCCCTGAGGTTAAGAGGGCCGGTAGGGTAATTCCACCATCATTTTGATTTTAGCTGCTTTCTGCAAATCTAGAAGAAAATTTCCTTTAACTCCCATCTCAAATTAATACTAAATTATGACAAAAATGTTCTAATTAATTTTCTTGGGAGCACCCATGATTTTTGATGAGTTCCTTGGACATGTGGAATAATGTATCACTGAGGACAAAAGTCCTTAGAGACCACAGAATCCTGATTCTCACACTCGACAGCTTTTGACACATTAACTGCAGATTTCTCTAGGCTTCTTCTTACTGTGACTCTGTAACTGCATATACTCTTAAGGTATCCCATCTGAGAGAGAGAAAGCATGTGAGCCTAGAAAAGAGGTGTTTTTAAATCTTTTCTACAAAGCAAACTGGCTCTTGCTCCGATTAAAGCAGAGAACGATCAATATGACCCAAGGAGCTTGGATGACTTCTATGTGGTCTTGATCATTACCCATAAGAAGCTGTAAAAGAGTACAGACAGGACATCCAATATTTAATTTAAAATTGTTTAATTTCTTTCTTCCCACTAATAATTTTGAGTTGATTGTATTTCACAAATGTATCTCACTGACGCTTTCGGGACTGGAATTCAGCTTTAATGTGTGCCACATCAGGACAGACGGACACTGGTGAGCAAGTTGTTTTTGTTGTGCATACATTGATAAGATTCAACTTCAGGATAGATAAGCAAAATTTGTTTTTCTTTGCAGGACACTTTCATGAGAACTAAAACAATATGCTCTTGAGAGAACAGTATACAGCTCTTCTAAAAGTGGGAATGAACTATGTTTTACCCTTTAAAGGTCAGGAGATATAATTATGTAGCAAATCTAGCCTATGATTTATCTAAAAAAAGACAACATCACACATAACCCTCACAAGGTCTGGGTTACATTATTTAAAATCCCAAAAGGGATGTTGAAACTGAGAATGAATTTTCAGTAATACTAACAATAGTTCCTACTTTTAAGACTACTGTCTGTAAGAGATTGTGCTTAGTACTGTCTCTTCTATTTCTTCACAACAAGCCTGCAAGAGGGCACTGGGTTTTTAATTTTGAGATGAAAAAGAATTTTATTCCTCACCTGCATGGATTGCCTGTCCTCATTTTCACCATTGGTCACCTCTCCCTGACATGTTCCTCACATCCCTGCTCGTCCGTCCTCCATTGTCTCAGAGCAAAACAGATACCTGCCCTGTTTCATAGAAACAATATCCAACACAGATTCCATGCCAGCCCGAGAAAATAAATGTTTCCTCTTGACAGCTGTGTTCTGGCTAATGGCACCAACATTTTCCCAAACTTTGAGTCATTCTGACAGCTTTGGCCCTCTTTACCCATACAGTCATCAATGTTTGTCGTATCTCTGCCAGGAATCGTTGTAACTTTCTAATTGCTGAGGCTTAAATAACAATACCTATTACACTTACATAGTTCTTTAAACTATACAAAGGTCCCATAGATATTATTTCTTATAATTTCCACATTAACTCCAATGATAAAAAAGCAGACATCAGAATATTATGTGATTTTTGTCCTACAGTTTAGAAGCCAAGTTAGTGCTTGATCCTAGCTCTCTGACTCCTGCTTTCCTGGTTTGATATTCCAACAGCTACCATCATCAAGGTCACCAAGTCATGCCTGGGGTACAATTGCCTCCAACAGAGGCTCTCCACCTTGCTGCAGTATGGTTTGTATAATCATCAATAGCCAGTGTGAAATAATCACTGTCAAGTGACATCTTTTAAAACAGATCTGTTCACGTCACTTTCAGCTCAGATTTCAGTGGCTCCTTATAACAGAAAAATGTTTAAATCACTTAAGCTGGTACATTCGTGTTTGTTTCCAGTCTGACTTTGAAAGATTACTTCCTACAATTCCCCTGTGCTCCAGCCATGGGGAGCTACTCTCAGATTTTCACAAGTACTTGACTTCTTGGCTCAGGCAGGGGCCTCTGGGATGTGTGCACTGCCTGTGAATATTCTATCTTGTTTTTACTTTTATTACTCAGTTCCAATACATGGATATATCAGTATCAGGGACTGGCTATATGTAGGGGAAAATCTAGTAAATAAGACAGAAAGAATTTACTTCTTAAAGAGCTTAGAATCTACTGGGGTCTTAAGGTTTCTGGTCAAATACCACATTTTCTACAAAAAAAAAAAAAAATCCTTTTCTGATACCTCTGGCAGGGACATGATCACTTCCTTCTCTCCAAAGCCACAGTACAGTGAGGAAACCCCCATTACAGGATTTACCATAATCTGGTAGAATTACAGCTATTAACACACAGATCTTATCTTTTGTGCTAAGATATAAGCTTCATTTTTTTATAGAGCTACATATAAGCTACATAGATTTTTTATAGAGCTACATAAAAGCTACATAGAGACTCTATATAGCTTAATATTTAGTCCTATTATTGTAGGCACAGCATTTCTCATATATTTAGACTTCAATCAGTAATACTGAAATAAATAATTTCTCTGAGAGTCTGCATATGAGAGCAGGGAGAGAAGAGATGTGCTCCTTTCACACAGATAGTAAAGGACACACCACGCACACACTCTCACAAAATGATTCAGAAGACATTATATGAGGCAATGGAATTGTCAGCTGACACATACATGGCTGGTTGAGTACAGTTATTTTCACTAGTATAACAGAGTTGAGATTCATCTCTGTTGTGTGTGTTAATAGTTTATTCCTTTTTATTGCTAGACAATGTTTCACTGCACTAATGTGCCACTACTTGTTTATTTAATTCCTGGTTGAAGGACGTCTGAGTCTTTTCCTATTTTGGCATTTATGAATAAAGCCACTATAAATAAGTTTTGTGTATCACAGTTTTTCATTTCACTTAGTTAAACAGAAGTCAAACTGCAAGGTCATATGGTAAGTGAATATTTTCAAGAAATTGCCAAAGTATTTTCCATAGTGTCTGCATCATTTTTGTATTTCCACGAGCAACAGAGGAAAGTCCCAGTTGCTTTATGTCCTTGGCAACACTTAGCATTGTCGGAATTGTTTTGTCTTTGCCATTCTAAGCAGGGAGTGTTAGAACAGAAATTTAAGACTTCGTCTTTTTAGAATCCTATTTCCACTTCTACTTTAAACCCACACGTAGCACTTCTCCCCGTCTCTACTTGGTCCTTTGCATTATCTCTCCCATTAGATTCCAGGTTCTCTTGTGGATAAGGAACAAGTCTTAGTCATTTTTGTATAAATGATGCTCTGCATCCATACCTCAAGGCAGGTTTTTGCAAGAACAGGCAAACAATAATGCAACTTAAATAAATGATACTACACGAACAGATTAGACCAACGTATATGGCCATACAATTAATCCAGCTATAGCTTAACCTAGTACTGCCTTATTTTATCACTTTGGAAATAACAAAGAAGCTTTAATGGACCTATTCATGTTCTTCTATATTCATTGACTTTGCCATTTTCATTTGTTTTTGCGGGTATTTGTTTAAATGACACATTTTGTCTCAAAATTAGATAATATGGTTGGGATGGTGAAATATTTGAATGCTAGATTTCTTGTGCTTATTCAAAGATAAGATTTTTCTTACTAGTACTTCAGTAAGAGGTTAAAGATTATTTATTTATTTTTTTAAAAATTTACATCACTTCATTTTAATGTGCTTTTTAGGTGAGAAAGAAAATTTGGAATTACAGGGGTACTTGCCCTGCAAACATTTTGCCAAGTGATTTGGAACAACAACAAAAAAAGAGTATGGGTCAGAGTCACTGATAAAGACTCAAAGAATCTCAAACAACAAAAGAATCTCAAATGATGTATCTGCTGGGTTCCCATTCATGTAGGAATCCCAGTTACAGCATCTCATTGAACATCTCCATATTTGATAAGCTCACTGCTTCCTAGAGCACCATTGCATAATCCTTATAAGCAAGAATCTCAAGACAAAATGTAAAAGAAAGAAAAAAACCCTGGGGAGAAAATGTCTTTCTAAAGTGAGCTTTTATTTTCTGTAATGCTGTATTGCACAAATTTTGTAGTACCTACAGAAATCTAAATATAGAACTTAGAATTTATTGTGGTAGCAAATGTATGCCCCTAACTAACATCACTCAGCCAAGTGCCAAGTTAATCTCACTAACTTTTACAGCACAGGATGAGATACACTTTGAAGAGATGTGCTCTCTTGGAAAGATGTGGCAAACATGACATCAGTCTTGAAAGTTATAGATATCCCTGAAGATTCAGTTTCTGAATAGGAGTAAACTAACTATAGTTGTGTATAGAAGACAACTGTTTGTGTCTGAAGAAGTTTGTAGGAGAAAACCTTTTAAACACAATTCCTGAGTAGAATGGATTATGTGTGCAAGGGTTTCTAAGTTCAAATAGAAGGGACTTCTTGATTGTATTTGTATTGTCTAATTTCTGGAGTGGCTTTGTACAAGAGTCAAATTAAACCAGAGGTAAACCCCTCCCCAGAACTCCCTTCCTTAAAAGGCTCCTCATTACTGTTGATTACCAGGGAAATTCACATGAGAAAGTGTAGCCCAGTAGCCTCCAAGTTTGCCTTGTCAATGCCAGGTAATAGCTAGGCTGCTGGATCTTTGTTCCCACCAGATCTCTTCCTTTGGTCACTGGGTCAGGTGCACAAATAGTTGTGCAATGAAGAACACCAGATCCTAGTTGTCCAAGGTGCTGAGGCTGCAGGAGGCATGAGTCAACCTCAGGTTCCGATCTGTCTTTACAGGCTCCACTTTGTCCTTG
This sequence comes from Hydrochoerus hydrochaeris, assembly GCA_004027455.1. Lineage (NCBI taxonomy): Eukaryota > Metazoa > Chordata > Mammalia > Rodentia > Hydrochaeridae > Hydrochoerus > Hydrochoerus hydrochaeris. The sequence continues at coordinate 67,858 of PVLA01008300.1, forward strand.
TTTGTCTCGGCCTCAAATTCAGCTCTACTTTTCAACCATCTCCACTAACCCACAATAGTATCTGGCCCAACACTAGGTGTAAAGCAACTACAGAGCTCAGACAAGCGAAGAGGTCTAAAACTTATAGTGAATCCATTATTTCATATCACTGTAGTGGTTCTGCTTCCCTAACTGAGAATAGCTTCTATTAAATCGCTCCTATTCAGAATATGTACTTAGTTATAAATATTCTTCTTTATATGCCTTTCTGTTTGAAAAATGTATGGTAATGTGAAATGAAATTGTATTAATTTTATGAGCCTGAATACACCATTCTATTTTTCTTTATTTTTGAGATAAGAGCTTGGAATGTGCTCTTTTACTCAGTTTTCCTCAAAAGTGGAAGTTTAGTACACGATCACAGAAAAGAAACAAAACAAAACAAACACCCACCTAATTTTTACCATGGTACAATAACTAGAGTTAAAAATCACCTGAGTTCACTGGCTCCTTCTTTGAAATGTATCTTAATGAAATGTGATACTTGCAAAGGTATCATCTACTTGGGATAAAACATAAAATTTATAAACTTGAAAACAGTCTCAATTAATTAATATCACAACATACATCCACTCTTAATATTTTACTTAATTCCTTAAGATTTTATGTTCTTTTAGGAAGAAATGTATCTTCATATCCTCCCATCCAGGCACACAGATAAGTTCTTACTGAGCATGGATTGAACAAAGAACAAATTTCAGTTTCCTGTTCTTTTTTTTTACAAGAAAGAGCAGCAATGTATGAACAAACAACCACAACCAACTGCATTCTCTCACGCTTTTCTCGCTGTTACACAGAAACACCAGCAAAAAACCACAGTCATATCCTTTTCACCAATTCAAATCTCATGAATTGCTGGCAAGCACAAAACAGCTATACTGACATTGCATAGATGCTTGTGACATTTTAGTCACTACACGCAAGTAATTTGAAACCTTTGCAGTGGTTCTCAAGGACACATTCCCAAGGGAAAACAGTCATAATAATAGTTATATCTTAACCACGTGTTGGTTTGTTATTTGAGAGAGCAATATGAACTACTGTATCTCAGTTCTCCTCTCAGTGCAGCTGGTTTTTAAAAACCCAGAAAAACTGACATCTGAAAATTCTCCATTTGACTCAGACTTGCAAAAATTTCTAACTGACCAAAGATGTATTACCCTCTACCTTTAAATCATGAAAGTATACTAACTTTTTCCTTTTGTATTCAAAAAGGCCCAAGAAATAGACATTTCTAGCTATGAAATACAGAACTACCTTTTGTTCATTCTTACGAATAATCTCATTCCAATGTGCAACAACACGTTTTAAATTTGTAATCTGACCCTTGATAATGTGATTTATCAATGAAGAAACTTTCCAGCGTCGATCTCCTAGCCATCCAGGAAGGACAGAGAAAAGATTATGGCAGAAGTCCAGGGCTGTCAAGGGCTGTAGCTTCAAAGTGAATCACAGATGTGTATACTCTTTTTCCCAAAAGGCGGAGCTATAGAGTTCTGTAGCTTTCTTATGTGCCCACACTGCCGGTACATAAGCTTTTGAGAGATCTGCTGTTTAATACATTTATTTGTAAATGAATGATAGTCTATATGCTTGGAGGTGATGGAAAGGGGGATATAAAAAGGATCAGGACATAATCAATGCACGATATACGCAGGTATCATAATGTCACAGTGAAACCGCTAATTTGTACAATTATATATGTTAATTCTACAAAATAAATTTCTGCCAAATAAGTAAAAGACCCAAATAATAGATTGAACATTAAAAAAAATAACAAAATAAAAAGAAGGGACATCAAGTTACAAAAGAGGACTAAGATAAAGGAGGGGCAAAAAAGCAAGACAATGAAAAGACAGAGTATGAGATCTAAAGTTGACCACAAGGATTTCTGGATCATGTCCAGAGGGAGCTTGAGGGCCTTGGGAGGACTTCAGGTATTACTTTCAGGGATAGTGACATTTGTGTATCACTGCCATGATTTTTGCCTTAAGGTGCTTCTTAGCTAAACTATCTCTTTTTAAGTAATATTTTTCATTAAGTGGACTCTAACTGTGCCCTAGCTAAAGATGTTGGCTTAGTCCTAAAAATATTTGCAAAATTACAAGTTTAGTGTGCCAGATATATATATTTTTCAGAACAGATCTTTTTAAGAGTGTATTTTAAAATTTATTCTGAGTACACTGCTACAGTACAAGATATTCACAGCTATCAAAATGATAAGGAAATCTGTATACTGCCTAAATCTGTCCCCCGTCACTGCTGGAAATCTGCTGACCTTTCAGAAACTCTGCCTTCTATTGTGTTTTCTCTTGAAATAAAAGGTTTAAATTTTGAATAGATACAAAATGGTAAAGGTGTTCCAGAATAATTAGAAAGGTGTGAAGATGACCTCTGTTGATTTTTATTTTTACTAGAAAAAAAAATCAATTGCATTGTAAGGAACTAGGAAGAAAACAATAAGGCAGCAATCATGACTTTTAAAAATAATTGATGAATTTTTATCTTTGAAATGGACAGAGATATCCTCCTACCAAACCCTCTTAATTTATTAGAAGTACAGTTTTAAGACAGACTTCGTCACAAATGTGCATGGATGACCTTTTCCCAGTCTTGAAGTTTCAATGAGAGCAACTGCTTAACTTTCATAAGTAAATGAATGACTATGATTAAAACATCAATTGCGGAAACACTAGTTCTAAAAATAGCTTCTGAGTCCAAAGTCCACAGACACAGCTAAACAGAGACATGGGCCTGGTTTTCCTGTGCGTGTATGTGTGTGTGTGTGCATGCACATGACTACATGAATGTACTTAGTTTTACTTTTTGAGGAACAAAGAAAGGTATTTTTAGTTTGCTGAACATATATGTCACCTGAATATTCTTATAAAAAGTTATGTCTGCTGATTTTATTACATAATTTTATCAAGTCTTAACTTACAGTGTTTGCCCTTAAACTCATCTTGTTTGTTGAAAAACTGTCTTATGACTGATCTAGAAGCTTTATTTATATTTATTTTTAAAATGCAATCCATGAAATCAATCAATAAAATTCTTCCTGTCACTTGTATTTAGACCCAGTGTTAATTTCTTTAAAATCACCCATATTCAACAGAATCCTGCAGTGTGGCATAAGTGGACTTAGAACTTAAATGACTCTCAGTCTACATTCACCTTAGTCAATGACTGTCTGTGGGATCTTGGGCAAGTTATTTCAGCTGCTTTTTCATCTCCAAAACAGGGAAAAGTAGCAGTTCAAGTTTCCTAGATTTGCTTAAATAAAAAAGAGCTTAAGCAGAAGGACACTGGCAGAGAAGACAGAAGAATTGATTTTGAGAGTTTCACAGATCTGTATGTAGCTCATTCCTCACCTATTTTGGGAAAGAAGATGTATAAAACTAAATGTTTGGTGTCTTAACGCCCCACAAGCAAGATGGCAATGTGCCCCAGTTGCTCCCTCCTTCCTCCATTTTACAGCTCCATGTTTGGAAGTGGTCTTTCATTACAATCAGCACTCTCCACCCCTTCTCTCAGTCCCCTTAATGGAACACTGTTTTCTAGGGTACAAGAAACATTCCCTGCTGGGTGGGATAAATGCTCACAGATAGACACACTTGCCACCCACTCCAGGGACATGAATTAGCACTTGACTTTTGAGGGTTCTGGCCCTGGAGAGGAGGATCACAGAAGAGTAATGAGCTCCACTTGAGGAGAAAAAGAGCAAAAGGATCTGGGTATGTCAAAGGGAAGTGGTGGAAAGGGTTGAGCATTTTCCAGTGCGCTGCAATGGGTACACAGCCCATGGGTGAGAATCCAAGGTCATACCCTAGGGGTGGAGGTGAACCCTGAGAGTCCAGTGGCCCCTGGACCCTTAAAATACACTAGTGTATCACAAACTATTTATGAGCAGTGATAAAGTGCCAATGACAGCAAATGATTTAAGAGGATAATTTAGTTTTCTCTCATATCAATACCAATCTTGACAATAAAATTATTTCCATAATAATATCATTATCATTCATTTTGTTTGGAATTGCCTCCTTGAATTGAGAAAAAGAAGATAGGAAGTCATACTGGGGTCCCAGCATTTTCATGAGGAAGAAATTTCCTCTGTGAAAGTATAAGGAGTAGAAACTTAAAAGGTTTCTTCATCTTACATCCACTTCATCTTTGTCTACCCTCTATTTCTCAGCTGCTTCTAGGAAATAAAGTTGAAAATACATGTGCCCGAGTTCATATTTTCTACAGCATTAAGAATGGGATGAAGAAGAATTCCACTTCTTGGGTTGGCCTAGCCAGGAAGAAACAAACTCAGGTACGGCAAGCAAATGGTGATGCTGGGAAAAGAGATGGAATTCAACTACAAAACTGAATTACTGGACCAAAAGAAGTAAGAAAGAGGTACAAGGGGTGCTTAGTTGCAAGAGAGAAGAAACTCTCATTAGGTGACCAGGGAAATTCCCTGAGATCTCAACCAGGAAAAGAGCCCATTAAAACTCTGCAGACTCCTAATTGTTAATAAGATTATTCCAGTAGTTTGGAAATTATTTAAGAAGTTGGACTTTTACTCAGCTCTGAATCCCTTGTACATGGCACAAGGTTTAACATATATGTCAAATGCTCAATACAGATTTACTAAATAATCTGAGGAATCTAGCTTAAATTGAGGCCTTCACCTGTCTCACTGAACATTTACTACTTCATCTTCCACACGAATCCCCACGGCTAGCTGAAGAAATGCTTCGCTTTAATTTGGAGAATGGAAGGAACTGATGCACCCTCCAGGCTATGTCAGTTTATTAATTTTTATCTCCTCTCTGAGACTCAGATCTTTACCCAGAAGCCACCAACCCCAGAAGGTCCATCTTTAGAAAGCCCATCATTAGAGTATGAAAAGTCTAAGAGACCACCACGAGAAATGGAGCAAAGGTTTTCTTCATAAAAGTGTAGAAGTTTCAGTGTAACTAAAGTTGTGTAATTTAATAATCACTAAGAAAAAAAAGACTTTATCTCCAAAGAATTTTAACACCCACTTCATTTTACATGTTATCAATACATTTCAGGGGACATGATGCCGAATAGTGGAACTGCTGTCAATCTGCAAAGAAGTGCTGCTCTCTACAGAAAGCACCGTCTATGTGGCCCGTGTCCTCTGTTAGCTTCAGTAGATACTATTCTCAGCACTATCTTCTCAGAGTCAGGGTGCCGAAGCGCCGACACTTTAAGATTAATAATTAGCTGGGAGGATGCTTTTAGAAGTAAAGTAGGAGGCACAAAGAGGGGGTGGCATGCAGCAAAGGTGCACAAGGAAGGAAAGTTGAGAGAGAATGGGAGAGTTCAGAGGGCTCTGGCAGCTTTCGCTGCTCAAGAGATGGATGCAGGTTTTGCATCCTGTTTTTTAAAGAGGCGTTTGTCTTTATTTGCAGCACTAATAGAGGCGGCTCTTCACAGTCAAGTGAAGAGAATGTGAAGTGACATGACCAACTTCAGAGAAAGGCTGCTCACGTGGCTCACTGTCACCATGGTGGGAACGCTTCTAGCTGTCTAGGTCAATTCATTTTGCATTTATTGAACTTTTACACAATTTACATATTTTGTTGACAGAAGCTTTTCAGAATCACTGTGGTTAATCAGAATCAACTATATTCAGTATAATGAATCTCCTTGCTTTATAGGGACCCACCAATTTCATGAATATATTCATGGAATCTTAGAATTTGATGGTACTTAGGGAACATCTAACCCTGCCTTCACAAATGCAGTACCTACAGGTTCTAGGTAGGGAACACGATTAAGTGAAGACATTTAGTACAACTGACCTCCACAAAGCCGAAAGATCACAGGTGGAGACAGCAGGGCAAGTACTGGATGTAGCTCAGACACCCCTTCAGTTCCGTCCTCGAGAATGTAGGCGTGTTACAGCTTTTGATAAATCCTCTGATTTTTAAGTACTAGATTAACTAAACACAAATACCTGCAGGTCAAGGATTTCTTGCTAGACCCCAGGTCTGTCGGTTTTCAATTTCTGAGCTGTTACCTACATCCTCAAAGCCGAGGCTCTCCAGTTAACGAGAAGAACACCGGGTCTCCCCGATGTGTGTGGAAAAGCTTTTTACTATTCTGAGAATCTTGTTATGGAGACAAGAAATCCCCCACACTCGCCCTCATGAAAGGGGTTTGCACATGTATTTCTACCCGTTACTGCCCCTCAGCCTCCACCCTGACACTGACACATTCCTGCTGACTGCTCTCCGAACGTGTCTGACTTGAAAACAGGAACAATCCTCCACCCCCATTTGTCACAAGCAATTTTTTCTCAGCCAAACATGCAGGGGAAACTGTATTTGCACTTACTAACTTTAGCTTTGCTTAAAGTTCTTATTAGTAATTAAAATTCTAGATAGTTTATTTTGACCTTCATTTTTTTCGAGGAGAAATAGGTTATAGAAGAATTCAAAGAAAGTCATGCTTAGAGAACAACTACATATAAAAAAATTCATGCTATGTATAAGATAGGTTTGTACACAGTTCTCATTGTGAAATAACGGAGCGCTCAGCCATGTTTCAAGTGCATTTAGGAAACTAATTCGGAGCAAAAGAACGAGCATTTGAAAATGATGCAATGGCAAAGGCATTGGCCAAACCCGCACAAAGTGGAACCCACAATGAACCAAATATCTTCCACCTTTTTGGTCAATTAAAAAAATATAGTATGAGAAAGTGATTCATATCCCAGAGTAAAAAAACAAAATCATATTTAGCATCTCTTTCCTACAAAGCTACCATTCAGAATAAAAACCCAGAGACAATGCAAAATCCTTAATCCTGGTAATACCTGGCATGTTACATTTACCAAGGCAGACACATAGGCACTGGCATTGTAGAAAAGTTGTTAGTAAAAATTGAAAAAAAGATGCCCTGATTACTGAGAAAATATAGCTAACACAAACACTTTGCTTCCTCAAGTGTTTAACAAAAATTGTACATTACAAAGAAAGAGAAGAGTTTCTCATTGACACAATATGGTTACTCGAATTTCTGGTTATTTAGAAATCAATAACCCTGAAAAACAATCAAGAATCTATCAACATAAAGCATCTGATTATTCTCCATAAGCTAGAGCTCCCACTTTAATGTGCTACTTGCAATTCAAGCTTTAAAAAGGATTTTCCGCAACTTTTTTTTTCCTTCCAGAAAATTACTACATGCAAATGTGATTTTAAAAAGGAGCCTGGGAGACCTCTGTGCAGCTGTCCACTGCTGAATTAACAACAGTGCTGACATCCCCGGGGACTGCTGAGACTGTGGGTTTTTATTGTCCAGCCTCCAGGTTCTTGTTTTTGTTTTGAGGCTTTCCTTGGTTAGAGTGTCTCAATCTGTGAATCTTGACTAAACCACTCTTTCAGCAGTAGCTTGGGTATCTACTCTGTTTAGGATTCATTCTGTTTAGAACCAAAGTGTTTAAACAGAATCTGGTGTGTGTGTCCATGAAACCATCTTGCTTCAGTTCACTCAGCTGTTCCCCACAGTTTCCCTGTCACATTAGGCCTTGGGGGCAGGGATGCAGGTCGCTGCACGGTCCCTTAGGAAGGCTTGCTACTTGGATGGTCAGTTTTGGAGGGAGATGCACTTGTACTTAGCTAATCTTGTTCCCGTTGCTCTCCCACTAAGGAGACTCTGATAATCTTTGAGGCCCTGCTTCTCCTCTCTTTATGGGAAAAATCAGTGAAAAGCTATCAAAAGGGGCTCTAGATAGTAGCACCTGTTGTAACACTAAGGACAGGTTATTAACTTCTCAGGAATTCATCTGTAATCATTTATTTCCTAGTAAATAAAGTTATGGACTACACAATGGTGTCCAAATCTGGCTATCAGAATCCCGTGGGGACCTTATATAAATACAGATTTCTAAGCCCTGTGTTTGGATTCAGATTTGGGATTGAAGAGGTCATTGAATTTAACCTTGCAGCCAAGGGTCAGTTATTACTGTCTGGTATTAGCAATTTGGACCCCAAATTATGCTGCTAGCTTCAAAATGAAGCCAATGATCTAATCACAGGCATGAAAAATTAGAAAGCTGTTACTGAGCTGCCAGCTCCAATGTGCCCAGTTAAAAAGCTGTGAACAATTTTCTCACTGGTGTTGAAGGCAATAAGTAATTTAAATTTTAAGAGTATACATACATTCTTTTTGTGAAATTCCCTAAGTCTTTTCAATTTAGATGCATTCTTTACATGTTTTTATTATTCCAAATTTGACTCTTATGCAACAATTAGATTATCATTAATCTAAACACCCTTATGCTGAAAAGCAAGGTGAGAGAAGAATGTATGACATCTTTAGTTTTTAAAAAAACAAATTTTCACATTTGACTGCATTCCAAACCAACTAACTCAAGATGAGTCTATTTTAACTGGCACTGTCTTTCTGACTAAAGTTGCAGCTTTCCTCAAAGTTATACTTTATTTAAAGGTGTAGCTTTAGTCAAAAGGGTACCAATGTCACAGTACAGTTTCCTTCCAGAGGAAAGACAAGAAGAGCTGGAAGACAGTCAAGAGAGTTCTCAGCAGCGCAAAGACTGTCTTCTCTGACTTGTTTTCCCAAAAGGACTAATGGGCCACCTATAGTAAAAGACAAAGATGTTAATTTCCAGAATTCTACACTAATGAAATTAAACATCTAAGACAATCGACAAGTCAGAGAACAACTGAAAGAGAAAAAAAAAATACGGTGGACCCTGCCCTTTCTTCTGGGCTCACGGCTGCCTAGTGACCTGACTCACCTTCACAGGGCTGTCGGTTCCTCTCCTGGGATTCTGCACCTCCGCAGGAATGCGCAGGTGAGGCAGGTGGAAGAGAACAGAAGGGCTGCCTGACCTTGGGGCTTTTGTCTGACTGTCCCAGCCCCCCTGTGCCAGCAACTGCAGTTCTGTTCTGAGAAATGAAATACTTATGCTACGATGTGGTATATTCCATAATGTCAACAATTCAATCATCAAACTCAATCCGTTTGATGAATCAAGGCCAAACCACTAAATGAGTGCAAAAGAAACAAAAAGGTGTCAGGAAATGACAGTTGTAGGATGTTATGATCATTCTGACTAGATTTTTTTAAAAGTAGCAGTATTAGGAAATCTTAGATACTGAATAACAACTTTTTAAAAAAATAGGCTTACAGATACACAGAGAATAAAACAGCAGTTAGGGGGAGAGAGCATGGGGAGGATACATGTCAAAGGACAACAAGTAGCAGATGTGTGGATGCACAAAACTAAAGACCTGTGCATGACACGTGGACTCTAGCTAATAACAGTGTATTGTATTCAGAGTTTCCTGCTGAGTAGATTACAGCTCTGCTCGGCAGAGTGAGGGTTGGAGGCTGAGAAATGGATAACTGTGAGATAATCAACATGTTGATTTGTTTAACTACAGTAACTGTACCCCATACTTATGTACAGAGTAAACATTATGTTGTACACCTAAAGTATACACAATATGATTTATTTGAAATTCAGTCCCCTCTGACTTTACTGCCACGCACTTGGTAGGTCCCAAGCCTCGCCCATATCACTGAAGCAATCTGGTGATGTCTGAGGTCGCACAAATGCTTGTGTAGCAGATCTCTCGGCTGCCTGTTAGCTTCCTGCAAACTGGTAGCTTCTCTTCACTGTGTCACTGAAAGCAGTAGCTTCTGAGCTTTCTGGAACACGGTGGCTATCGCTGGCTACACCCTTTATGTCATGGTCCGTGATGAAGCTACATACAAATGTGTCCTGTAAAGGTTCCAGTAACAACACTTAACCCTTTTACGCTGCCTTAATCTATCATGTTTCTCAAAAATAAAAATGCCAATTAGATTCAGATGGCCCAGGACTGGTGGCTTGAAAATATAGTTCTATAAGGGCATTTATTGCTACAACTATTACTCCCACTAAAAATTACTTTAAAAGTATACTTGCCCTTTGGGTTCTCTTTAGCCCATGTCCTGAGTTTATTGTTCATTCGGTTTTCATGCCATTATGCCTTTGTCTTTTGTAGTCCTCTGGGACCATTAAGTACTAGACATATAGACACTCTTCCATCTTTTCTCTATGTGTACTGTTATCTTAGAAATAACATTCCCTATATCTCTAAAACTCATTTCTATAAGACTCAAACTCCATCACCTCACTCTCTCTTTGACTTCCAGACTATGCAGAGAATGTGATAGACATTTCATGGGTGAAGTAATTGGGGCACAGAGGATTATGATTTTTCTCAAGGACTCTCCTTTCCTCTAAGCAGGCAGTTGTAAATGAAGGTAAATGTGGTTTGTAGATATGTGGAGGATATAAATTTGGGTAACTGGAGCCATGAAGAGCCTCAATAGGAGCCTGTTCATCTAACATCTCCAGATAAAAGATGAAATGGCCACTAGAGGAGGTAGCAGCCCTTCTGGACTTTAGCTTGGGGTGGATCCTGCTTCTGTCTGCAGTCTCAGTCTCTCCCCTTCGGTATAGACTCATTCCAAGCCTCTGCATGTTTTTATCCCTTCCTTTTCCTCTTCAGCAGGTGAGTCTCTTGCATCCTCAGGCCCATGGGAAGACTACCTTGTTCTCTCCACCTCCACAGCCAGGGTTCTGCAGTACCTGGCTGTAGGACTTAACTAGCTGTCACCTTCCGTCTCCCCCGCTAGTTTTGTGGGCTGAGAGTGAGTCTCGTGTATTCTTCTATTACACATTCAAGCATCATCTCTAGCTCCAGAAGAACAGATGAATGAACAAACGGCTGAGTAGATGAATGAGTGCACACAGGGCAGAAGCAGCTGCCACTGCATGAGATCAAGTGGAAGCCAGGCTAAAAATCTGTCTGCAGTCAGTAGTTTTGGGTTTTGTGATTCTACCACCAATATTTTAGTGCATCCCTTTAGGCTGCAGATTTTGTGACTGGAAATTCAAGCAGTGAGGGCTAGCTGCAGCTATATACATTCCTTCAAGTATATTTTGAAGCATAATCAAGGAAATATTGCAGGAGCAAATAATTAAACATACTGGGCCAGTCTTTTGGGGCAATTAAGACACCCAAATTTCAAAATAGCTGGTTGGAATCTCCCCTCCTCTGCAGGGAGACTGATCTGACTCATATAATGCTCTCCTCCTCCACTCTCTCTATGCAGCTGATGCCCTGGTGATGTGGACCTAACCATTTCCACAACAGTCTGGTTAGTGATTAGCTGGAGACTCTCCACACCACAGCACATGTACATTTCTCTCCATGACTGCCTGGGCTCTGTTTCCAAAATACATTTCAACAATAAAACATCTAGACTTGCGACAGCAATTCCTAGGGTTTCTTTTTTTTTCTGTTTATGAAGACAGAAACATACTCAAACTCGGAAAACATGTTCTTCACAAATTCTATCTCCAAAGAACATTCTCTAATGCAAACTCTCATCATTTAGGGATAGCAAATCGAGAAGATTTTCTTTTTGTGCTGTGACTCATGTATCTTTATTTCCACAATTGTTACTCAGGGCAGGCCAATGGTGAGCACAATGGAAAGGAAAGAATAGTTTATAACTGGAAAATAAGCACATTCAGAAGAAGGGCATTCAAAGCATTATCAAAGTAAAATATGCAGCAGTACCAACAAGAGCAAACAAAAGCCCACGCAAGAGATGTGTAAATATTTCATGAAGCTAAGCCTGAATCAACTCTCTCTCCAAATCTTTCTGGTGTTGTAAACACTTCAGTATCTTCCAGTTCCACCATGACCTAGATTTTTTACAGAAATAAAGTGAAAACATGGACTGACGGATCTTTAACAAACGTGCTGTGAAAAAGCTTTTATGGAGCCTATGGAGGGAGACACAGGTTTACCTAAGGAAGAAGGGACTGGGTGGTTTCTCCCTCCTCCTCCAAGCCCTTGCCTTTGCCCACCTCCTCTGCCGCTTTCCCGACTTTTACCGCATCTTAACCTTGAACTGACTACATGCTCAGCAGAGATTTCTCCAGCACCGCTCCACAAAGCCCTTGAAGCCTGACCTGTATTTGTGTCTTCCTCCCACTCCCAGTCCACGTCCCAGGCAGGGTCTGTCGAGGCGCCCTCCTCCTCCTCCCTTCTGGCACTGTCCATTGTTGCGTCTGAAATTTGCTTACATCTTTTCCATCTTCCTGACAGCGAGAGGATCTGCCCTGGGTATTGGTCGCCGATCCTACTCCGCGCTTTCCTAAAACCCCGACTACAGAGCTGTTTATCACCGCTGGTCTCTACCTTGATTGAATGTGGTTCCAAAGTTCACCTCTAGCTAGAGGGCAGGTCTGTAGAATGATTTCCCTTTATTGACCTGGGCCCGCCCTCCCTCTGCTCTCCTACCTCAACAAAAACTACATGCACATACACATACACAAATGCAAGTGCATGTATATTTTAAACGACTCGTGTTTTGATTCTAAGGGGAACAAGCAGAGGAAAACGAGAATGCCACACACGCGCGCACACGCGCCCCTCTCCGGACACTCGAGGTGTGCAGACCTGACCCCAAGCCGCACGCGTCTTCCCCACCCACCCTCCAAGCAGGGAGGGCTTAGGGGAGTGATGACCTTGCAGAGAAATTCAGCACCTGCGAGCGGGCAGCCCCCGTTGCGGTGCCGGACGGGATGGGGGCAGAGCAACAGGCGCGGAGCCCGGAGCAGGAGGGGAAGGGGCGGACGCGGCGAGGTTCGGTCCGGCCGATCGCCTACCTGCGGTGGCCCGTGGTCCCGTCGCAGACCCGGGCGCGGGCTCCGGCGCCGCCAGCTCGGGCGCTGCTCAGCCGGGTCCGGAGCCGGCGCGGCGCGATCCGGAGCCGAAATCACTCTGCCAGGAGCCGGGGCGGCGCGCGGAGCGGGGCGGGGACCGGGGCCGCCCCCAGCGTGCTGTAGCCGCCGCCCGGCCGGGGCCGTGGGGAGCCGCGCGCCCCCCGCTCCCGCAGGCCCCGGCGCGCCCCTCGGCCAGCGCGGTGCCGGGAGCCCGGGAGGGGCCGCAGCCGGGGCGCCCGGGCCCCGCCCCCGACTCCGCCCCCGTCGCCGTCCCGGGGGACCGGGCTGCGGTCAGGGTGCCGCGCGCTGCTGCGGGCCGGGCAGCTGCGGCGAGCCTCGCTGCGGGGAGACCGCCAGAGGGAAAGTTGGGAGGGGGTCGAGGAGACGCGGCTGGGCCCACAGCGACTCGGCAGGAATCCGGCCTTCGCCGCCTCCCGCAGGTCCCGGGCTCCCTGGCTGAGTGGAGACACCGGGGGCCACGTGCAGTGAGGGTCTGAAAGCCCGGAGACCACCAGGGCTCGACCTGTGCTGCAGAAGGCACGCTGGCCTAGGGATCTGGAGCCTGCATTACTGACCAAGGCCCTGGCCTTCTCCTGCACCCCCACTTTGCCAGTGGGCGTGGATGGCTCACCCAGCGGCTCCAGCTCACTGAATGGATGTGTAGCATGGCGAGCAGCTGTAGATGGTGCAAAATGACACAGTAAAGAGAACTGTCACTAGTCAAGTATTTGTTGGTAGGGGTTGTGCAAAATGCCTCTTAGGCAGCAAACTCTCACAGCCACCCATTGAGGTGAGTATTGTGCCTCACCTAGTTGAAAACACAGGCTTTGGAGGTTTAGACATCGTGCTTGAGAGAAGGTGGTAACAAGCACAGCTGAGCTTCACACCACTCCAAACTATATCCTTCTAGCATGTCTGTAATCTCCAGCACTTAGGAGGCTGAAGCAGGAGGATGCCAGTTCTATCTATTTGATTGATAGCAACCTCCTTCCTGAAGGTGAGTTAGGAAGTTAAGAAGGATTAGTGGGCTGCATCTCCGCTCTTGAGGAAATAACATTCCAAAGCTGGGAGGGTAGCATGATGGTGGAGGACTGCCTAGCATGTGAATTGTTCTGGGTTCCATTCCTAGCACCAAAAAAAAAAGGTAACATTAAAAAAAAATCCTTAAACCAGCAAACCCACAAAGCACACTGTAGATCAATTTACCATACTGATTCCATTTGCTGAGATGGGATTTTTCCATACCAGGCCACTTTTAAAACAGCATTTTAAAAGGGGATATGTTGGTGCACACCTGTAATCTCAGCCCTCAGGAGGCCAAGGCAGGAGGATTGCTGAGAGTTAGAGGTTAGCCTCAGCTGCATAGTGAGTTCAAGGCTAGCCTGAACTGCACGGGGACATGTGACTCAAAAAATCAAAAACTATATCAAGCCCAAAACAACCAAACAATATCTTTATTATTACAGGAGTGATATTAGTGCAATATTTACCACGTCAGCTTGCTAAAGACAGATGCTTCTATCCTAGGCCTCTGCCTCATTAAGAAAAACACAAAGCAAAGTTTCACACCTAACATCCGTAGTTTTCACATGAAGAATGTTATCAGTCCTGTAACTACATCAGAAAGGCAGACATGGTCTCATTTTACAGGAAAGGAAAAGGAAGTAATGATTTTCCTGAAGTTACTCAATTAATAAACATGTAGTAGGAGTTGGAGACAGCTTCTAGTGTGAGAATAGCTCACCACCACAGCTACTGCAGACTACCAGGCTTTGCTGTAAGCAACTACCATGAGCTAAATATGGCGCACACTCATGGTCATATAGTGCTGAAGGGTGGAAGTCTGAAAACGGGTCTTTTGAGACTGAAATCAAATGCCTTGCCAGTGCTGTCCTCTGGAGTGCTGAGAGGCAAATTCCTGTTTTTCTTGTCTCTTTTTGGTAGCGGAATATGTTTGCGCTACATCAGAAGGACACTCACTGAAGGATTTGGTACCTATTGCGTATCACATCTTGACCCTTCTCCCTTCTCCTTCCCTTTCCTTCCCTCCCATTTCCTTCATCCTCCGGTCCCTTTTTATCTCCACAAAGTCAAGCCCAATCAATGAATTCTGAACACCTTTTATTCCTCAGGCAGTTTAATAGATTGTCATACAAAAGTAGGAAATTTCACCTGGACATAGAACCTACAAGAAATGAAATCCTAAAGGATTTAGACAAAAGAAACTATAGATGTGATGTGAGATGGTACATATTAGCTTGGAACGATTAGGTGAAAATTTTATTTGGAAGTTAGGTTTGTACATATGAGTGGAGATAAAACTAGAAAGGTGTGTAGGAAGGTTGTGTGGAAAGGGCCTTAAATGGCAAGCTAAGGAGTTTAGATTTAAGCCACACTAACAACCAAGGTAGTGTCAGTATGTAAGTGTTGAATAATTTACCAAGTGCCATTTGCTTTATTTAGTCATTTGATTTCTTCCTTTATTCTCCAATGAGTAGAGTAATGCAGATATTTCTGTGCACACACAGACACCCCCCCACACCCCTCACAGACACAGACACACACCCACACACATACAGAGACGCACAGATGCGCACACACACACCCCACACACAGACACACACACACACACACAGACACACCCACACACCCATCCCCCTCTACACACGCTCCCACCTCCACACATCCCTCCACACACACCCAACCCCTCCCGCATACCCACACCCATACCGACACAGACACAACACCCCCCCACACCCACACATAAACACACACACTCATACAAACTCATGCACACCGTATACTATATGGGGAAGGAAATGCAGGCCTCTTATCTAAGAGACTTTCTTGCTATGTGTATGACCCTTATCATACATAAACTACCCATCCCCTCTTCATTTACCTGACATTCCTTCTTTATCATTTCACTGCCAAAGTTTGTTTCTTTCTTACCTCACTTTCTGTTTTTTTATACATGCTTATTTGCTATATGTCCACATTCTGTGAGGTCAGGAACTCTGTTTCTTTTGTTTATTGCTATGTTATTGCTAAAGCACTGTCCAATACTTAATAAGTGCTTAGTTAATGTTTGTTGAACAAATCATTATCCCCAATTTGCAAATAAGAAATCTAAAATCCCAAAAGGTCAAGCGACATTTACAATGTCCTACAACTACTAATTGCCTTACCAAGACTAAAATCTAGCATCCAGTTCAATCCTCTTCAATACCATGCTTTTGTCTGAGTGAAATTCATTATTGCTATTAAACAGAGGCAGTAATATACTTAAAATATAGAAGAATTTGAGACTAGAATCTCTCTAAATGTCAATCTTTCCTTAAAATTTCTTCAGTTTAGCTGGATTGGCAAGAAGCACTGGCAGAACAGAGGTGCCAACAGTGGATCCTGGAGCCCTGTCATTGGGTCCAAGTTATTTGGCACTGAATTATGGCATTATACTGTAAGCTTTGCGATTGTTCTCAAGTTAATTCATGTGCATTTCTTGATACTCTCTGTTTTAGTTACTTTTCTCTCATTGCTGAGACAAAATACCCAAGCCTAAAGTTACAGTTTGTAGAGGTTTCAGTCCATAATTGACTGGCTCCAAGGCAGGGTGGCATAGCAGACAGGCATCACAGAGGAAAAACAGTTCACGGTGGGCAGAAGGTAGTAAAGCAAGCAAGAGGGAACCAAGAGTGACCTTAGCAGCTTCTGTCTGCCTCTTTTTATACTCTGTCTAGGCTACTGGGATCAGGGTGGTGCCAAACTAATCAGTGAACTGATGTAGTAATCACATAGCCTTAGTCCCAGAATTATACACTCTAGATTCAGCCACATCTGACAAAGCCCCCACCTATGACTGCATGAGGCTTTGTGGGGTCATCTAGACACAAGGCATAGCATTCTGTATTGTAGTTTCTTTAGACTCAGAGACCGTAACTTCTATTTTGTATCCCTGTATCCTGCCAAGTATTGAATTCTTGGCAGAACTCAGCACTGCATAGTTACAAGGTGATCCTCAGCTTTCCAAAAATATCATACCTTTATACAATATACTCAAGACAGAAGGAAAAGAACCCCAGTGAAAAATGGAGTTTCTGATATTTTTTCACAAAAGGAAAAAAAAATTGCCAGAATATACAGTCTTATCCTCAGGTCATTAGCCAGAATCTGGTAAACATCTAGCATGGGCTTGCTTTCGTTTTTCTAGATGAGACATCTTCCTGCCCCAATGAAAACTGAACTTCTATGGGCAAGGGAAAATGAAGACAGACCGTGGGTTCATCCTGTAGCAACATCTTTTAGGAGAGTCACCAGAGAAATGCAGAAGGTTTACAGTGAGGTCCATTTCAGCATTAGCTGAGTGCATCTGGATTTCCGGAAGACTGTGGCAAGCATCTAAATCAGGCATCTGCTTGGTTTTCTCCCTCTTTATTCCCTTTCTCTCTCCTTCCTTCTTCCCTTGCTCCTCTTCTCTCTCTGCATGAGTCACTTTCACATTACTATGAAGTAACATCTGAAAGAATTAATTTACAAAGAGAAAAGTTTCATTTGGCTAAGTTTAAAGCTTTCAATCTAAGATTAAGGGGCCCCACTGTGTGTGGCTTTGATGGGACTGAAAGATGATGATGATAAAAGCACACGTTGGACTAAGTGGTCACATCTTCAGTCAGGAAGGAGAAAGAGGAGAAATGGAGGGGAGAGAGAGGCTCTTAAAACTCCACTGCAGTGCCCTGTGCACCTCCTGTAGGACCCCAGCTCCCATAAGTTTTTGCTTCCTACCTTGCCACTCTGGGAGCCAAGACTATGGTTTGGGAGATAATTATCCAAATCATTGTACTCTCTCTCTTTGTCTTTCTTTTTGATACTAAATAGTCTTCTCTAGTATCAGTTTCTGCCATACTTAGAATTCCATTATGTGTTTAATCAGTGCCATGTGTGAGTGTTTAGGTGATGGTCACCTAGAATACTCCTATGGTAGGTGTGTTCAAGTGATTGGATGACAGGCAAAGAAGTCACCATGCGCCTCCTAGCTTGCTTGCTACTTATAAGCTCACACTTCCTGCAATAGTAGTCATAATAATATACTTATATATTGTTCTACAATACCACAAGTACTTAAACTGTGGCATTTCCACATAACATAATATTTAATTTTTTTGATTTTAAAGAGAATAAAACCAAGCAAAATAAAACAGAATAAAGCCCATGAAAACAAAACAATGAAAGTGATACAGGGCTTCAAAACAAGATAAAAGGAAATCAACAATGGCTATCATAATACATCTTATTATCTTCAGAATAGCTGCGCATACATCAGACATAATAAAATCAAACAAAACAAAACAGAATAAACCCAATCAAAGCAAAACAATGAAAACATACAGCACTTATCCTCCCCCTAATGGCGGTGAGGCCTCAGGACATGGCTTCTTCTCCAGCCAGCGCTCTGTAGGCCCCTGGTGGGTGGCTTTGGGGAATGACTTCTTCCTATTAACTCCATTTGTGCACAGGTTTGGTTCAGCTCTGATATTTTTTTGTTGATTTTCTATCTAGTCGATCTGTCTATCTCTAACAATGAGATATTGAGGTCTCCCATTACAACTGCGTTATTGCTCATTTGATTTTCCATGTCAACCACTAACTGTCTTATATAGTTGGGTGCTCCTGTATTAGGTGCGTATGTATTTATGATTGTTCTGGCATTTGCCCTGTCTCCATATTTCTCACTGACTTCAGTCAATCTTGTGTTATTCTGTTTTGCTGTTTGTAGCTGTTGGATTGATTTCTCATGGTCTCTTGTTATGGTTGAGATATCTTTCTTTTCATGATCACTGGCTGCAATTCTGTCTTTAAGATCTAAAATTCTGTCCTTTCCTTCATTCAATCTGTTGCATATACTTCCTTTTTAAAAAATTATTTATTTATTTTTATTTATTTAAAGGAAGAAAAAAACAAAAGAGAAAGAAAGGTAGGGTAATACAGAATTTAAAAAAAATTAACACTGAGAAATTGCTAGTTGATACATTACACATTGTCATCTTAGAAATAGTTGTTCAAGTTACAAAATGAAAGTGTAAAAACTGGATAGACCCACAAACATTGATATTGTAAATCATTCTGTTCAATGACCCCACAAAAATTTAGTAATATGGTCATCTATCTTACACACTTATACATACAGTTATATCCTTTAGAGCACTTTCCTTCCCTTTCATTTTTACAATGTCTATTATACATTTTGGATCTTATTAGTCTTTCAGTTTTTATTATCACATATATTTTCAATGGAGGTTTTAATCTCCTAGATCTCTGTTTGGATCCGTTTCATGGATTCCATTTCTCTCCTCTGTTGGGCATTTTTTGTTTCCATCTTTTTCCAAACACATCTATTCTTTTATTTGTGTCTTCAATATTGTCTTTGATTTTAAGCATCATTTCTTTCTGTACCTGATAAATCATTTTCTCTATAGCCTTCTCCACTTGTTTTTTCCCTTCTTTTTGTCATGAGCACTGGGTCTTCATTTGGACACATGTGGGACATTGCTGTGGAATTTAGGCCCTTGGCTAAATATTCTGTCTTTAGCATTGTAAATAGTTTCAGAAAGTTCCAGTGTTTGACTTCCAACTTCATCATCTTGTTGAGTTCCAGGTCTGTCCTGGGTGGGCTGGGGGGTCTGGAGCTGCACCCTGCTTCTGCCTCTTGCCATTCTTCACTTTCTCTTTTTTCTTTAATTTTGTCAACTATGTTGGTGCCTTCTAACCTCACATTATATATAGCATTGAGGCCTCTTTCAAAGAGGAAAGGAGATTGTTATGGATTGAAAACTGGTGGTCAACTTAACGCCAGCTGGATTACATTAGCATGGCGCTGGGCGTAGATGTTTCACCTGAGGAAAGTTGCCAGTATAAATGGAGACATGGAGAAGGAGAAGCTATTCATGTTAGTGCGTTATGCATTAGTGCATGAGAAGTTGTGGGTTCTCCTATGTGTTGCTGTCTGAGCTGTTGGTTTTCCTGGAGAAGCTCTAGTCTTCACATTGCGCATTGCTTCCTGGCTCCAGAAGGGAAGACGTGTGCCACTTGGTCTCTAGGGTGAACTCGTCACGCTGATTTCCTGGAATGTATTCGACTGTGTTTATCATCGGAGGAGCTCGGGGCCTCCGTGTCGCTGAGGATGGCTGTGGTGCTTTTCAGGACAGCTCTGGTGTTTGTTGTGAGTGTGACTTCTTGGCTCCAGCATAGAACCCTCAACCTATCAGCACAGCTCCGTCCCCCGCTGGCATAGACTTTCTAGTTTCCACTGCTGACCTTTGGGCCTTCCCAGCACAGATCTGTAAAAGAGACTGGCGTGAGTCCTCCTTGTGGGCTCTAGACCTCCAGGTGGACTCATGGGAGGCATTGTCATGAGCACTGGGTCTTCATTTGGACACATGTGGGACATTGCTGTGGAATTTAGGCCCTTGGCTAAATATTCTGTCTTTAGCATTGTAAATAGATTTCCTGCATTTTCTTGTGTAACTCTGGGTGACCATCATAAAAATATTATAAACTCCATGTCCTGATTCGAATTATTCTCTGTACAACCCTGACTACAACAGAGATCTTTATAGCTATCCCAAGAACCTACCATCTTCTGGTATTTACAGTTCTGTAATAATATACATGTTACATCCAAGAGATGTGCTTGGTATGGAGCTGATCTTGGGCTCTTGTTGTGGGACTGGTCTTCTATCAACAAAGTTCTCCAGAGTCCAACTTCTCTCTCCTCGATGCTGCTTCAAAAGCATCCATGTCACTGGCTTTGCTGCCTACTTTGCACTCTAAAGAAGTGTACGCCTCTGCGTGCCAGGCTGTTGGAGGTCTTGGAGTTCCTGTTGGTTTTACGCTCTTCCAGCCAGCCTGCTGCCTGGGAGGTTAATAGAGAAGGCCCGGAGCATGAACTCACTGTCTTCCAGCTGGCCCACCCTTTGGGGTATAATAGAGAGGCTCAGAGCATGAACTCACTGACTTCCAGCCAGTCCATCATTAGGGATTCACACAACATAGTATTAACTGGCAACAAAAGGAGCAAAATACTGATGTTCCCATTTTGAAATGGACAACTGATGTGAATAGACATTTATTTACAGAAAATATATAAACAGACCTTCAACATTACAATCCACTGGGAATATGTAAATCCGAAGCACAAAACAAAGTATTATCTCACACCCATTAGGATATCTGCAGCACTATCAAAAAAAACAAAAAATAGCAATTGTTGGAGAAGACACAGAAATTGAACACTCATAAATTACTGATGGACATGAAAAATGGTTCACTTAATGCTCTGGAGGGCATACAGCAAGTTAAATTTTATGATATTATGTGATTTACCAAGTCCATTCCTCCACTGATACCCAAGAGAAATTAAAATACTTCTCCATACAAAACTTGTATGCAAATATTTATAGTAATATTATTTATAATAGCCCAAAAATATAAGACCTAAATATCCATAAAATGATGAATGAATAAATAAATGTAATATATCTATAAAAGGAAATTTTATTCACATACAAAAAGAACAAAATATTGGTATACACTACAGCATGGATAAAGCTTGAAGTCACTATGTTAAAGGAACAAAACCACACCCAAAGACCATATATTGTAGAATTCCACTGACATAGAATCTCCAGAATAGTCAGCTCTATAGAGACAGAAAGTAAATGAATGTTTGCTTAGGATTACTGGGCTGCAGGGAAGAGGAAACAGGGAATGACTGCTGAAGGGTATGGTATTTCTTTTGAGGTGATGAAATTGTTCTAAAGTTAGTTTACAGTTAGAGTTGCATGGCCCAATAGATAAACTAAAATCATTGTGGTGCACATTTTAAAAGGGTGCAATGTTTGCTATTGGTATGTGAGTTATGTCTTGACAAATCTACTTGCAAATATTATTTGGACAACTAATTTAGCCTGGTAGAATAATCCTTAAGTCTCATTATGCTACGGCTGAGCTCATGGAGCAATTTTTCAATCTCTACCTCACTTTTATTTGATGAATGACATGGTGCTAAACATGTCAACCTATGGAAATAAATTGATGCTCCGCCTTTTATGTCCAGTTCTTTTAAGTTTTTCTAGTTCAAATAATTTCCTCAGAGTTTGATTATACTTGGGTGAACTGGTTGATTTTAGTAAACCCCAAAGCTAAACACCTGGCCTGTTTAACCTCACTCAGGTACTCTGCCCACAAGGGACTCTGCCTAAAATAGCCTGGCTGCTAGCCAGCTGGCTGCAAGCTCTCTCTTCCTGACAGGTCATTATTGAATGGAATATTATTTTTTCAATGAAGAACTATAAAGCTTTCTTGTGGAAATGTGAAATATCATATCACAAAAGTAAAAGAAAGCAGAAATAAGGGTAAGATATAGTTCTATATTTTGTCTTCTGTAATGGATATGAAAACATTGCCTTGATACCCAGCACAATCATTATGTCAGTTATTAATAAAGCCTGAAATGATGAATAAACTCATGGCAAATGCATTGATGAATAAATTCCTTGTGTCCCAGATTGGTTAGATCTAGCTAGGGAGTACAATTTACAAAGTAGTGTATTTAAGCTTAAATTGTGCTTTGTACAATATAGGATGTGTCCAAAAGTCAGCAAAGAAATAACAGAACTGAATCATACCTGTGAGCAATTGGACTTAGTAGACATTAACAGAGTGTTCCATGCAAACACATCAGAATACACATTCTTCTCAGCTGTACATGGGACATTCTCCAAAATAGACCATATATTATCCCATAAAACATTCTTAAGTAAATGCAAAGGTATTGAAATCATACCATGCATAGTATCTGACCATAGTGCACTGAAATTGGAAATTAATGGCAAAAGAAATTGTAAAACCTGCATAAATACATGGAAATTAAATAACAGCCTTTTGAACAACCAGTGGGCTACAGATGAAATTAA
>PVLA01008301.1:0-90638 GCA_004027455.1 Hydrochoerus hydrochaeris
CTTCTTCTTCTTCTTCTTCTTCTTCTTCTTCTTCTTCTTCTTCTTCTTCTTCTTCTTCTTCTTCTTCTTCTTCTTCTTCAAAATCTTGCTCTTGGATGCTCTTACCATTGAGTTAACTATCTTCCACTACAGATTTTTGGATGAAAATTTGGGGTTCAGATGTATTCTTGGTTCTCCCCTTCACTGTAAGTATCTCAATTATCCTGAGTGACTTCATTATTCATATACTTATTCTACTTTGTAACACATTGCTTCAGTATTGTTACATGACCATCTGATGTCTATTAATCATCATTTCAATTTATCCTCAATTTCTTGATCTTAAAACTTGACTTTAACTGAAGGTACAAACGGAGGTTTTTGTTTTTTTCATACAATCTGAAAATTCCAGAGATTTCATTAGTTTATTTTGTCCAGCTTCTACACATCACCTGAATCTTGGTTTTGTGATATCTTCAGTTCTATTTTCAAATGCAGGAATGCAATACAAGTTTTACTATGCATCTGTACTTCAGGCTTGGAGAAGTGAGGTGTAGAATAGATCTTCATTCAGGTCTCAAGGCAGACATTGGGTTGTTCACACAATAACTTACCAAAATAAGACAGAAACTAGTTAAAATTCCTTAATAGTCAGTGTTATCAGAACCACAAAAATTAGATAAAATTTGCATCTCAAATATAAGGTGGTCAAATGCATGCATAAAATAAATTATACTATAATAAAATATTAAAATTAATTTTAAGAATAAAACAACACAGATAATATATATTCCAAAAATAATATTTCAAAATTACTTGTCTAAAAAGAATATTATCTCACAAGGAAGAATATGATTGACAAATACCAATAAGCAATGGCACAGATATGGGCTATCAAAAATTACCTTAAAATATCTACTTATAATATGTCCCTGAGAATAATATTAGGCAGTCTTTCCAGGAATAAAAAGAATGATTCAATGGAGAATAAAGTGATATGGAGAAGAAGCAAGTAAAAATTGTAGAACTTAAAAATAGAATAAAGAAATTTCCCTAGGTAGGCTCAATCATATAATTGGGATGAAAGAGGAAAGAGTTAATGAGCTTAATGTTGGGTAATTAAAATTATCCAATATCAAAAAGTGAACAGAACTTCAAAAATATGTTAGACAATGTGAAAAATCTGATACTCTTATTGAAATCCCAAGAGAGATGAAAGAACATGAAAATTAAAATATTTGAAGACATAATGACAGATAGCTTTCTGAATTTGATCAAACAAAAAATAGAGCAAAAATGTTCATCAAACCTCAGATTGGGTAATCCAAAATGTGTGATGAGTTTTTCCAATAAAAATCGATTATTTAATAATGATCAACTGGGTTTTCTATAATTTCATTGAATTGCCTGTCTTGAGATAATGTCATAGCACAATAAGTTCCTGTCTCAAGATGGAGTAGAATTCAGAGCCAAGGAAATTGCCAGGACAAGAAGAGATGTTACAAATATGTAAAAAAAAAATCAATCTATCAATAAATTTGAAGAATTCTAACTGTGAATATATCAAACAATGAAGCTTCAAAATCCTGCAATGAAGAAAAATTCACTGAAGTACAAGTAGAAATGAATGTATTTATGAATATATTGTAAAATCACAGCATATTTATAAATTTTCAAAACTATTAAAAGTGTAAAGATCTAAAACATAAAATAACTAAAATGATGATCAATGATTGAAATCTAATTGACAGTAACAAAATGCTTTGTACAACAACACAATTCAACATTTTTCTTCAAGAGCCCATGGAATACTATCAAAATACACAGTATTCTAATGTTAGGGAAAAAAATCCAACATTAAATAATTGAAATCATCCACTGTGTTCTATGATTATAGTAGAATTAAACTAAAATCTGTAAGATAAAGACAACAAATGCCAAAATATCAGAAACAAAACAAAACATTGCTAAATAATATTTCTTATAAAGTTTTAAACTAGAATTTATTTTGAACTGATTCAAAATGAAAATAAAATACACAAGAATTTATAAGGTTGAGATTAATAATAGCCTTAAATATTTCCATGAAAAGAAATGCTTCATATCAGCAGTTTAATTTTCTATTCAAGAAAATTTTTAAAATGAACAGAATAAACCCAAACAGGAAGAAAACAATAAGTGAAATAGAAAAAAAACACACACACTCATACAACAAATATTATAAAGATAAATAATATTGATAATCATTTATCTACATTAGTTTCATTTAAAAAAGGATATGTATCAAAATATATATTTTTCTTGTTTCTAAGTATTTCAAAATAACAAATATGTTAACACTAGAGTCTGTATAAACATTGCAATTATAATAAGGAAATACTACAAATAATAACTATTGTTTCAAATAAATTGGATTTCCTAAGTAAATGTGCCAATTCTTTGAAAACCAAATTGTAAACATTAATCAAAAAGAAAGAGATATGAATAGTCCTGTGTGTATTAAGGAAATTAAATTTCTTATTAAAAATTAATTTTAATAGGAAATCTTCATATGTAATTTCTTTAGGAATTTTGTCAAACCTTTTAGAAATAATTAATAAAAAGTCTACAAAATTTCTCCCCAAGAACAAAACAGGAACAAATACTTCCTAAATTATTTTATGACTAGAATTTTTCTAACTTCAAGGCCAAAAACTCACATCCCAAAAAATAGACAAAACAAATCATCAAATCCTAAAGATTTATTTCTGTCTGAAAAATCTCAGTAAAATACCAGTAAGTCAAACCAGCAATATAAAAACAAAAAAATGTGATAGCTGTGTATGACTTACCCTGAAAATGTAAGAATATTCCAACATTTAAAAGAAATCAGTTCAGTCAAGACTATTAACTAACTAAGGAAGAAAATCCACCTGAGAATGATATTTGACACAGAAAACATTTGACAACTCTCCCTACATAAATTATAAAAAAATACTTAGCAAATTAGAAGTTGAAAAGGTTTTCCTTAACATAGTAAACATCATCCAAACGGAACCACAATTGACATGCAAAATAATTCTTTAAAAGTTTTCTTTTCATTCCATTTATTTTTCTTCAATTTTATTTTCCTTTGCTTTGCTTTGCTTTCTTTTATTTTTATTTTCTTTAGTTTTCAATGACTTTTAAAGTTGATTTTATTGGTACCCTTGGAATATACATAATGATCACATTCATCATACAGAATTTGTACCTGAACATAATGTTTTGATTTTTCTTGTTTGCCCCGTTCCCTTCTCTCTCTTTGACCCTTCTTCCTCTCCTTATTTACAAAAGTTCTGTTTCCATTTTTCTTCTATTCTTTTTTCTACCTGTTCCCTTCATTCCTTACCTCTTTTCCTCTCTGTTCTTGTCCTTCCCATTTGAATATTTTCTTCCTACTTTCCAATACCTATCATATATTTGGCCTTTTTTTATAATTTATGTTCCCAACATAGAAGAAACGGCATGATATTTAAACTGATGTGTCTGATGTATTTCACTTAAAAAATATGGCCTCAATTGCATCCGTGTACCTAAAAACATCTCAACTTGATTATTCTTTTGGCAGATTAGTATTCCATTTGTATATAAAAGCCATGTTTTATTTGTCCATTCATTCAGTGATGGGTACTTAAACTGTTCAAGATTTAGCTATTACAATTTGGTCTACTATAACATTGGTGTGTAAATATTGCTATATTATGATGCTTTTAAGTCTGTTTGGGACCATATCAAGAAGAGCAGTAGGTGACTCAGATAGAACCTGTAGTTTTAGCTTTTTGAGTAAACTTCATTCTGATTTCCATATCAGTTATACCAATTTACAGTCCCAGCAACAGAAAAGGGTTCCTTTTTTCTAGCATTTTTAATTGGTTGATTTCATGATGCTACCCATTCTTCATCTGTGAAGTGTCCATTCATTTCATATGTCCATTTTTGGATGGGTCTTTAAATTTTGGTGCTGTAATTGTTTATATATTCTAGATAGTAGTCCATTGTTTAAGGAATAGCTGATAAAGAATTTTTTTCCCATTCTGTATGCTGTATCTTCACTGCATTGGTGTTTGCTTTTGCTGTGCAAAAGCATTTTAATATGATGAAATTCCAGTTGCTGATTCTTTGTGATATTTCCTGTGTGACTGGAGTTTTGCTGATTACATGTTTTTTTTTTGTTTTTTTTTTTGTTTTTTACATAGAAGACCTCAAAATCTCCGCCAAATTACTAACACAATGAATAAGCAAATCCTACAGTGTAACAAATACAAAGCCAACATTCATAAATCAATAACATTTATGTACCCAAATAGCAAACTCATTGAGAGATAAATTTGGGAAATCACAGTAGCATTTAAAAAAAGGAAATACTTAAGAATCAATTAAACAAAGGAAGTGAAAAACAACATACACTGAAAACTGCAGTACTCTGAAAAAAGCGATTGAAGAAGTTACAAAAACATGGAAGGATATTCCCTGTTCTTGGAAAGGCAGAACCAATTTGGAGAAAATGACTATACTTCCAAAACTGTTATACATATCTTATGCAATCCCTATCAAAATATCAGCAGCATACCTCACAGAAATAGGTGAAATTATCCTATAATTTATGTGGGACTAGAAAAGACCTTGAATAGTAAAATTAGTCCTAGGTAATGAAGGCAGGACTGGGGATGTCATGATCCCCAATATGAAGTCATATTGCAGATCTACCATGATAAAAACAGCATGGTATTGGCAAAAACAAACCAAAGGATCAATGGAAAAGAATAGAAGATACAGAAACAACTTCAGTCTCACTCAGCTAACTTATCTTTGAAAAAGAACTTCTTTTTAATAAACAGTCCTGTGAAAACTGACTTTCTAGTTTAAACCTAAACCCATGTATCTCACCACACACAAACTAAAATCTGAATGGATTAAAAATCTAAATATTAAAACAAAAATACCTAATATCTGCAGAAAGATAAAATAAGTAAAACTGTTTTACACAGAGGTACATGCAAAGACTGTATAGAAAAAGTTTTTCTTGAAAAGATTACAAAAATAACAAAAATGTGATTCTTGTCACTCTTGTTTATTATACTAAACTTTCTAGCAAAGAAAATAAGTCATCAAAACAAAATCTGTAAGACATACACATTGCAAATGGAAAAAAATGTTCATTCCCAAATAACATGATAGTCTACATTTCAAAAATATCATGATATCTGATAGAAATCAAACTGGAAACTTAAATTAGAAAGCAATAAAATTAATAATAACTTTAAAAAGTAAATCACTTAATTATACATATAAAACCACAGGTGTAGAATTTGTAAGCTGGAAACCATAACTACTATATAATGACATCAAAGGTATCTTAATTAACTGGAGATACATGCCATGTATTGGATACAATTCAAAAGTTATTTTTTTCCTAAGTGACAGATAGACCTCTCATACAATTTCATGTACAGTCCTAGAATTTCTACAAAATTTTCAATGCAGAAAAACTGATTCTAAAATATATACAGAATATAGTCTAGCAAAATCAAACAGCCAAAATAAATTTGAAAAAAATGAACAAAAATGATAAACTTGTTTAGCTTGCTTTACCAAATATTATAAAGCTATACCAATCAAAACTTTGTGATATTGATGAACAGATCATTTTAGAAGTGAATATAGTGGAATAGTCTAGAAATAATACCTAAAAATATGTTGAATTGATTTTTAAAAGGGTTAAACAAATTGATAAACAATTATGTTCTCAAAAAATGTGCTTAAGCCAAATATATCCATATTTGTAAACATACAAACAAAAAAATCCTGCCTCAGTCTAAACTTCATACCTTATATGGGTCACAGATCTAAATATACAACATAAATTTATAAAATTTCTGGAAAGTGACATGGAAGAAACTTAGTGATATTCGATTAAGTAATAACTTCTCATATATAGTGTACAACGAAACATACTCCACAGAAGAACAAATTGCTTTTATTTTACCAAATTAAGTGAATTTTTCTCCATAAAAGACATCATTAAAATAATGAAAAAAAAAAGGGTCCATACATAGAGAAATGATTTGCAAGCACATACCTGGAACTCACATGCTTTCCAAATATGTAACATTCATTTTTGTCCATGCATAAACATTGCCTTATGATTTACTGTAGAAAAATATATAAAATTGTTAAAAACATCATGAAAATGAACAGATTTTAACATTAAGAAAATTTTATTAAAAATATCAAAATGATTGCACAAATGCTTTGAAAGAGATTATGCAGAAAACAAAGATATGAAAATAGTTAACATTATCAGTCAATTAATAAATGCATATTAAAATCATGATAAGAAAAAATAGACAGCAGTCATTTAAGAACCACCTCCGAGGCCCATGGGGACCAAGAGCATGAGCCTGGCAACTTTTAGTCATCTGGAAACTGGTAAAGCCTTTGGGAACCAGGACTGTCCCTGCAACCTGCCCACACCTAGGAACCACCTCTGTGACTAACAGGGACTGGGAGTCCATGCTCAGTGACCCACAGACATCCAGCAACCCTCAGTGAGGCCTGCAGCTACTGAGAGTACATCCTCAGCCACTCACCCCACCTGGGAATCATCTCTGAAGCTCATGGCGACCTGGAGCCTGCACGAAGTGACTTACAGTCATCTGAGAGCCCTCATTGAGGATCACAGGTATTGGAAGTCTGTGTAATGTTAACCACATTCATCCAGGAACACTCAGGGAGGCCCATGGGGACTAGAAAGCTGCAACCAGGTGCCTGTAGTCATCCAGGAGCCCCCATTGAGGTTCACAGAGAACAGGAGTCCACTTTCAGTGACCATCCCACTTCTGGTAACCTTTTCTGAAGCCTCTGGGGACTGTGAACCTGCAACCACTGTTCCATCCACACCTGGGAACCATATCTGAGGCTCACAGGGACTGGAAACCCATGCCCAGTGACCTACAATCTTCCAGGAACCCTCAGAGAGGCATGCAGGTAATGGAAGTCTGTGCTCAGAGACCCACAATCATTCAGGAACCCTTGATAAGGCCAGTGAGTATTTGGAGTCTGCATCCAGTGATCCACAGTCATCTACCATCACTCTGTGAGGTCTGTGCAGACTTGGAGTCCATGCCTAGCCACTTTCAGCCATCCAAATACCCTCAGTGAGGGCCATGGGAGCTAGTAGTATACCCTCAGCAATGCTACAATGCTGGGAACCATCTCTGAGGCCCAAGGAGACCACAAGTGTGTGACCAGATCAGCAACACTCAGTGAGGTCAGCTGTTGGACAGGTTACCAATGCATGAAAAAACTAGGACTTGCCTTCTAGCTGATTTGGAGGAACACAGGAAACTGCCAAAATGAAAGAACAAAATGCAGTCTTAAACTTCCAGTCCATCCAGATCAAGTCTAGGAGATATACATATGGATAAAAATGGAAATTCCACACCTGAAATACCTGAAATGATAGCAATGGAAGAAATGAAACAACTCCAGGGAGATGTAAAGGAAATCAGATCAGAGATAATCTCTCAGGTCAAAAGAGAAATGATAAACAGAATGTAAAAATTGGTGTCTGCTTATTTTTTATCTATGTCTTCTAGAAAGACATAAATTAAAAATAAATAAACAAACGGAGGAGCATAGCAAACTGATGGAAACCTTGAATGAACAGTACAGGAATCAATTACGGTACATAAAACAGATTCAAGGAGATATCTAGGAAATCAAAAATCCCACTGAAAGCTGGCAAAACTGCATGAGTGAAATTGAAGACAGACTCTCAGACCTTGAAGACAGGATTATAGCTAGTGATCATGAGAGGACACATCTCTTAAAAATAACAAGGAATGAGGAACTAACAGTTCAACAGCTGCAAGTTGATACAAAGCAGAACAATATAAGGTGGTTAGGTGTCAATGAAAAAGAAGGAGACAACACAAATAACACAATAACTATTTGTGGAAGTAACAGCAGAGAATTACCCAAACATGGGAAAAGAAACTAATATATATAATATAGAGGTATAGAGGTAAGTGAGGCATATAGAAGTCCAATTAGCTTTAACCTAAATATATCTACATCTTGACATATAATATTCAAGATTCCAGAAATTCTTCATGAGAACAGAATATTAAAATCTGTTAGAGAAAAGAAACAGATCACCTATAAGGAAAAGCCTATCAGAATCATGACAAACTTCTCAACAGCAAAAATCAAGTCAAGAAAAGCATGGATAAAGTATTTTAGGTAGGAAAAAAAAAACCTTTCAACCCAGATTAATGTAATCTGCAAAGCTATCTTTCAAAATTAAAGGAGAAATAGGATACTTCCACAACAAAGAACAAGTGAAGAAATTCATGACCTCTCATCCAATCATACAAAGAGTACTGAAAGATATTCTAGAAAAAGATAAAAGTGACCACAGTACTAAGAACAACAATAAGAAAAAAGCAACAAGCTGCACAAACAATAAAACAGAGGAGAAAATTATGGAACCATCAGAAGAAAGATAGCCATTAATGTGAATGGTCTCAACTCAACAATCAAAAGAAACAGACTGGCAGAGTAAATCAAGAAGCAAAATCCAGCAAAATGTTGTATACAAGAAAAACATTTGCATCAAAAAGAAAGTCACAGACTGAAAGTCAAAGCATAGAAAACAATATGCCATGTGACAGGAATCAACAAAAAAATCAGGGATAGCTATTCTATTTGTAGACAATGGGAACATCAAACTAAGAATGATCAAAAGAGATAAAGAAGGTCACTACATACTTGTTAAGGGAAAAGATCAAGAGAAAGAGATAATAATGATAAATATATATGCACTAAATACGTGAGCACCCTACTATATAAGAGAAATATTAATCCACATGAAAAGTCAAATAAGCAATAATACAATTATAATGGGAGCCTTAGCATCCTATTGTCATAAAGACACTGATCAACTAGACAAAAAAGTCAGAAAAGAAAAAATAGAACTTAATCAAATGTGTGAACAAATAAACTTAGTAGATGTGTACAGAGTGCTCCACCCAACAACATCAGAATACACATTCATCTCAGCTGCATATGTGTATTCTCTAAAATATACCATATACCAGCCCATAGAACATACATAAGTAAATGCAAAGGAATTAAAATTATCTGCATATATTATGTGACCATAGTGCAATGAAATTGGAAATTAATGAGAGAAGAAACAACAAAAGTTCCATAAATAAATGTAAATTAAGTAACACCCTACTGAACAACCAATGGGTCACAGAGAAAATTAAAAAAAGAAATTAAACAATATATACAATCAAATAAAAATGCAAATACAACTTACCAGCACTTTTGGGATACAATTCAAATAGTCTTCAGAGGGAAATTTATAGTAGAGAATTCTCACATCAGGAAAACCAAGTGAGCACAAATAAACAACTGAATGCTGCATGTAAAATTTCTAGAAAAAAAAGAACTCAAGCCCAAAGCCCAAAACCCAAAGTTGGGAGGAAATTAATGCAATTGAGACTAAGAAAATAATATAAATAATTAATGAATCAAAATGTTTGTTCTTTGAAAAAAACATAGATGAGCCCCTAGACAACCTTATCAAAAAAAGAAAAGAAAAAGCTCAAATTTGTACAATAAGGAATGAAAAGCATAAAATCACTACAGATTCTGTGGGAATACAGATCACCAATACTTACTTTGAAAACCTTTACTCTCATAGGATCAAAAACACAGAAGAAATGGACAGATTCCCAGGAACATATGAATTAATAAAGCTGGATCTAGAAGATATAAAACTTCTGAATAACATTTAATGAAATTGAAAACATACTTAAAAACTTACCAACAAAGATGTCCAGGTCTGCTATATTCACAACTGAATTCTATAAGAAATTCAGAGATGATTCAATACTAATACGCCTCAACTCTTTAATGAAATTGAAAGGGAAGGAATTCTCCTAATTCATTCTGGGAGGCAAAAATTACCAAAACCATAGAAAGATGAAACTGAAAAACAGAACTATAGGCCAATTTCTCTAATGAATGTAGATATAAAAATCCTCAATAAAATACTAGCAAACAGAATGCAAAAAATGATCAAGCACATTATACACCATGACCAAGAGAGATTCATCCCAGTGATGCAGGGATAGTTCACCATATGCAAATCAATAAATGTAATATTCATATCAACAGATCAAAAAACAAAACTCACTTCTCAAAATATTCAGAAAAAGCTTTTGATAAAGTCCAACATTCATTCATTGTGACAACTGTATAGAAATCAGAATAGATGGTCTTTACCTCAATCTGATAAAAGCCATCTATGACAAACCAACTGCCAGCATTATACTAAATGGACAAAAACTGAAAGCCTTCACTCTAAAATCAGAAACAAGACAAGGATGTCCACTATCACCACTCCTATTCAATATAGTTCTGAAAATATTAGCCATAGAAATTAAACAAGAGAAAGACATACAAAGAATAAATACTGGAAAGGAAAGTTTTCACAGATGATACTCTACACAGAAGACCCAAGAAACTCTACCAACAGACTTCTAGACTTAATATGCAAATTCAGGAGCACAGCTGGGTACAAAGTCAATACTCAAAAGTAAATAGCATTCTTGTAAACAAACAACAAATTCACTGAGGGAGAAATTAGGAGAACCACATCTTTCACAATAACATAAAAAATGAGATACATAAGAGTCAATCTAGCAAAGGAAGTAAAAGTTTTATACACTGAAAATTACAGTACTCTGAAGAAAGAAATTTTAAAGCAATTCAGAAAATGCAAAGATATTTCTTGCTCCTGTTTATGAAGAACAAACATTATGAAAATGGCCATACTTCCAAAACTGTAATACGGATTTAATGCAATCCTGATCAAAATACCATTACCATACCTCACAAAATCTAGAGAAAATATTCTTAAAATTCCTGTGGAACCATAAGAGACCTAAAATAGCAAAGGCAATCCTGGGGTAATAAGGCAAGGCAAGAGG
Source organism: Hydrochoerus hydrochaeris (assembly GCA_004027455.1). Classification (NCBI taxonomy): domain Eukaryota; kingdom Metazoa; phylum Chordata; class Mammalia; order Rodentia; family Hydrochaeridae; genus Hydrochoerus; species Hydrochoerus hydrochaeris. The sequence continues at coordinate 11,007 of PVLA01008301.1, forward strand.
CATCACAATCCTTGGCTTGAAATTATTCTACCAAGCTCCTATAATAAAATCAGCATAATACTATAAAAAAAACAGACCTGAAGAACAACGGAACAGAACCAAAGATACAGAACAACTACAAACACACTCAGCCACCTTATCTTTGATAAAGGGGCCAAAAATGTTCACTGAAAGAAAGACAGCCTCTTTAATAATTGGTGTCAGAAAATCTGGCTTGCTACATGTCAAAGACATAAACTAGATCCATGCCTATCACTATGCACTAAACTAAAGTCAAAATGGATCAAAGATTTAAATAATAAGACAGAAACACTGAGGCTAATGAAATACAAAATAGATAGAAATCTCCAGGACACAGAGTAGGTAAAATGTTCATGAACAAAAACCAGCTGAAAGGGAAGTACTTCACAGAAACAACAGCTGGGATCTCAGCTCATTAAAAAGCTTTTGCACATTAAAAGAATTACCAACAGAGTGAAAATAAAATCCATAGACTAGAAAAGAATTTTGTCTACTGTCCCTCAGACAAAAGTCATTTATCTAGAATTGATAAACGATTTTAAAAAATTAGGCCCCCAAAATTCAAAGACCCAATCTAAAAATGGGCATCTGAGATGAATATACAATTCTCAGATGAAGAAAAACAAATGGCAAGTAAATAGATTGAAAATGTTCAACATCATTGGTCATTCAAGAAATGCAAATTAACATGATATTGAGATTTCATCTCTCCCCAGAAAGAATTACTATCATCAAGAGATTAACCAAAACAAATGCTGGAGGGGCTGTGGGGAAAAAGAAACCCTTTTCCATTATTGGTGGGAGTGTAGGCTGGTATAATCACTGTAGAAATGAATGTGGAGATTTGTCAAAAAACTAGGATTAGAGGTCCCATTTTACTCAACTATTCCTCTTCTGAGTATTTTCCCAAAAGAACTGAAACATTATACCACATTGATATATCTGCACCCATGTTTATAGCTGCACAACTTTTAATAGCAAGATCTTGGAAATAACCCAAATGCCCTTAAACTGAAGAATGGATATAACAGAGATGGTATTTTTATACAGTAGAATAATATTCAACCATAAAGAAAAATAAACTCTAGGCTTTTATAGATAAATGGATGCGACTAGAAACCATACTCTTAAGTGCAATAAATCAGACCTGCATGTGTAAACACTGTATTATCTCACTCGTACAAGAAATTGAAAGAGTAAATAAGATCCAAAACTTATAATAGATACAGTAAAAGGGAAAGAAACTGCCTAAATAGAAATTATATTGTTTCATCAATTTTGAACGCCTGTATCTGGTTACCTGAGCAATCATTTTGAAGATAATAGCATGCAACATAACAACTATTTTTAAATTCTTATCATCTTGTTTTGAAATCCTATATTCTTATTGCTCTTTGTTTTTGTTGTTTTTGATTATTTCTTTGCTTTCTTATTATTTTGGGTTTTTTCACTTTGAAATAAAAAAGAATGAAAAAATTGGAAATAATATCAATTTCCCTGAGTGAAACTGGTTGGCACAACTATTCTGAAAAATAAGGTTCCCACAAATTCAAACATATTGCACGTCATTGTGATTTCAATTCAAATTTTTTACTTTATGTAAAAGCATATGTTTACTCAAAACTCTTCACAAGAATGTTGTTATAGTTTAGATGCAAATTGTTCCCTAAGATCTCATATTTGGTGGTCAATAGAGGGACAGGTCAGTTGCGAGTGACTTGGAAAGCTGTATTCTCATTGTCTGCTTCTCCCTTCCCTCCGTGTTCTTTATATCATTATGTGAGGAGTTTTCCACTGCTCAGGTCCTTTCCCCATGCTGTTTCTCTCTTGGAGCTAACTTTCTGTGGACTGAATTCACAGAAGCTGTGAACCCCCAAACAACATTTTCATCTTTCAATTGTAGAAACTTGATATTCTCATCCAGTGACAAGAAAGCTAACTAGTACTGAAATTGGAATCAGAGAAGAATTGTTTTTTTCAGGTGTACCTAATCATGTGGTTTATAAACCTTCTGAATGTTTGCTGGAGACATTTGAAAGGATTTCGTGATGTAGCCTAGAAAAACCCTAGAATGCTGTAAACTGAGCTTGATAGGAGATTTTGGTCAGGATTCAGACCAGAATACTGAGAGAGACACAAACAGTAAGGTATAGGCTGAGCAGATTTCTTTTGAAAACAAATATTTTATAGGCAGTTGAACTAGAGGCCATGTATATCACACACATTGGAAGAAATTTTTTTTCATTTTGCCCATATCCTGAGAATTTTCAGGAAAATTAGATTGTAGACTAATTAATCTGATGGAAGAAATCTGTCCAAAATTCAGGTTATGAGATATTTTCAGCCAGATCTGCAGTGAAAAACAGAAGCAAAAACAGATGTAAAAAAATTGACATTTGATCAGAAACAAAGTGTCTACAATTTGAGGAAGATTAGAATTTTAAAAAGTCTAGGACTTTGCATCAAGAATATAAGCAAGACAACTTCTCAAGTAGCAGAGAAAGACTCTTCCCTTTACAGGCTCAAATGTGTAAAACTGTAGCTTTCACTAGAGAAGAAAAACCTTGAGACCCTTGCTCATGAAAGACCACCTAACGAATTGGTTCTCCAAGTTTCATTTCACAATACTCAGCCTTTTGTGTACCCAGAGTCCTCTGCAGCCATGATCCAGGATGGCTGAACTTTGCTTGAGCTTGCATGACATCGTAGTATCACTCATGTAGTGCTAGTTTTATAGACATGCATAATGTAAGAGTTGGGCTTATGTAGGCTCCCACCCAGATTTCAGAGGCAGGTCAGTGAGGACAGCAGTGTGTCCTTGAGAAAGCAGTTCACAAAGCTGTGAGAGTGAAGCCAAAAGTGCAGTGGAGAGCCCAACAGTTTGGAGATTCAGCAACATGGAGAGTCTACAGAAAAAAACAAACAAACAAACAAACAAACAAACAACTGCAGGTAGTGTATGGAACCACATCAAGATAGGACATGAGGCCTGTAATCAGCAATACTTTATTTATGGGGCCACTCAAGCCCTTTGGAGTACATATCTCTTCATAACTTACCCCAGGTGCTCAACATGAGACTATAGAATTTAATGTTTGTCACTCTAGGTTTTGTTCTTTCTTTGTTCTGATTCCATTCTATTTTTGTATTTCTCCCTTTTCACATGGGGATTTTTCCTATGACATTATATATCAGAAGGATGTTGCTTTGTTTCTGATTTTCACAGGGACTCAAAGCTAAGAGTTGGCCTTGATTCTCAAAGGAGACTATGGACTTGAACTGTCAGCAATTCAGGAACTGTTAAGGAATACATTTTGCATTACAAAATGGACATGAGCCTTTAAGTACTTGGGCAGAATATTATGGCTTGTACCCCACATTACCTAAAAGTTTCATTTGTGGAATGGAAACTAATCTAAAATGAAGGGACACTAGAAGAGTGACTTGGAAGAGTATTTTGCCTCAGTCCTTACCTTCACACCTGCCTTCCTGACTACTTTCATGTGGGAAGCCATCCTCCAAGGGCCTCTCTACCATGAAATTTCTGCTTTGGAACCAAAGTACCATTGTCTGAACACTGAAAATATGAACCAAACTAAACCTTTTCTCCTTTAAGTTGCAAATGTTAGTAGTCCATTTTATGCAAATAACATATTTTCTTTATTTTTTAGTCTGTTGATGATGAAATCACTTTCAAGATTTACCTATTATGAATAGTGCTGTTATAATCATGGATATAAGATATATTTTTAAATTTTGTTTTACTAAGAAAAATGTGTATCTCACTGCAAGTGTGCATTAGGGTTACATAATCATGCTCTTTCTAACTTAAGTACACCCAATTTGTTTTTAATGTGAAAATAAAATATAAAAGCTACTTTAGGAGTTATTTCTAAAAAGAAATTTTCTCCAATTTTAGTGTACATGAGGATCATTTTTTATTTCTTCTATTAGTCTGTGTTTGCAATATAAAATATTTGCATTCCATATGTGGAGTTTGTGCATGTACGTAACACATCTTAATTCCTTTTTCATTCCATTTTCCTCCTCTCCCACCTCCCTTTTCCCTCTATTTCTGGATCCTTTTCCCCTTCAAAAAAGATCTATTTTTCTCTTTCCTATCTTTTATTTTTTCTCTTTCTTTATATTTCAGATGAAACTATGTGACATTTAAATTTCTGTGTCTGATTTGCTTTACTTAATATTATCGCCTAAAGCTTCATCAATTTTCTGACAAATGAGTCTAGTTTATCACCATGATATGTAGATATCTCATATTCCTTATCCGTTCACCTGCCGATGCACTTGTAGACTGCCTCCAAGATTTAGCTACTATGAAGCGGGGCTGATGCAGAGTGCATTGCTGCCTTCTGCAATCCAAGACTTATCTTGGGGAAGACACTGCAGATGTAAGCACCTCCTGTAAGTCTTCTCTAGGCAAATAGGAATTGCTCCAAACTGCAAACAACCAAAGTGTTTAACAAATAAATGTATCAACACACTGGTCCTTCTATATAGTGAAATATACTAATACTTTATAATGATATATGGAGTTAAATTAGTGGGAAATATGTCTTGTATGGTAGTAGCTTTCATCAAATACAAACTGTTTCATGGGAAAAAAGAGGCATAGAAACAATAGAGGAATTCACAATTCTTACTATTTTATTTTGCTAGAACATTACACATAAACTAACACAAATGTAAGGAAGTATTGTGCTTTGTGATTCCATTTAATGATAAATCAGGACTACACATATGTTTTGGTTAGTTGGGCTGATGGTTATTTCTAAAGCTAACTAAATATTTTTGGATTGAAAACAAAAACAAAACAAAACAAAACAAAAATAAAACAAACTTTTCTTCCTGTTTTCTAATCCTTCAAGTTGTGAAATTCTATGCAGACTAACCCTGAATGGAATCCCACAGTATGGTACACACTAGAGCAATTAACTGATTACTGCTGTTTTGAAAATGTAGCCTTTGGCACAGTAATAACCACCTCCTCTCAGCAAGACACAGTCATGTTTATCATTATTGGTTTGGACTCTTCTGAGAGTCTTTGACGCATATGACAAGGCTCATATCCAAGCCAATTTGAATTAATTTCATCTGTAAGATTCCATGGAACATTGGCAAATGCTTCCCAAAATCAGAATCCCTTGCATTTTCCTCTTTTTCTCACTTTTCCTCCAATGACATTACACAGAATTAAGTATCGTATTGAGCAGAAAATAGCTCCTTTGTTTTACACAGTTATGGACAGTTTACCTGCTGTAACACTATTGGATAGAATCACAGAATCATGTCTTAAGGCTAGACATGATGAAGCAAGTAAGATTTTATTCATGGATTGGAAATAAAAAATATTTAAGTTTATTTTCCAGGCAAATTAGCCTTCTCTTTACCATTATAGCTTAATTAATCAAAAGTAATCACCTTCTTCTGAAGACAAGCATTTTGTAATAGTATTTAGACCTCTGCTCACTTCATCCTTAATATATGCAATCATGCACATGGTTTTGACAACCTCCCCACCTTTAAAAGAAGTAAAAGTTTCCCTTTTACCCAATCAGAGTTAGAGGGAGTTCCTGCCTCTCTTCCAGCAGCTCATCACATTGGTGCACTTTTTTATGTATATATTTTTCCACACTTCAGTGAAATTACACATGGTGCTCATGGAAGGTTCCAGGGTGGTATAAAATTTCACTGCGGTTAGGGGTCATTTACTTTGTGATTGACTCCTGGTTCTATTCCACTTCAAGAGTGTAAGTTTAGACAAGTCACATAATCCCTCAGATCCTTTAAATGTATATTTCCTTACAAAATAAGTAACCTGACAGCAGTAGTTGTGTATAATCATATTTTTGTTAACTTATTTGAATATTTGAATAGCTTATTTGAGTAAGAAGAATGATTGGCCCAAATTTATTCATAACATTGGCCTTTGTTTGATGCTATTCATATAGCATTGTTTAAAGTATTTCAATGCTTTTAGACTTAGCATGGCACTCAGGGTTTCTGGTTTTGCTGTTCCCAGTTGTGTAAATGCAACCACTGTGTAGCTGCTACCTGCCTGCTTTGGGGGTTGCTTCTATTTGCTAGAATCCTCACATCAAAATTAGTAATTACTTAAAAAGGATCACTTTCTCAGTCACCATATTTCTGCTATTGTGCAGTATCACATTCTTAAACCACCAAAGTAATAGTTATTCCAGCAAAGTCACTGATTTCATTTGTCACTTGATGGTCAAAGTCAGAGGAGTGAATTAAAGTTGGAGCTGTCATTGTCATTTTTTCAGAACATTCTTTCTCTAAGATCAGGGAATAGTTTGCTGTTACACTGAATAGAAAAGTATTTCTTAACAGAAAATGTGGTCCTTGTTTTCCCTCTTGACCTTGTCTTTTACTGAAACAGCAAAATACTTTTCCACAAATAAAGTCCTTTTGACTTTACAGTGCTTGGCAAGATATAGGCATGGAGTAAAATTTCATTTTTTAATATATGATGCATATGTTTGGTTAGAGGAGAGACTGTATCAAAACCAAAGGAGTCTGGTATGTGTGAACACAGCTGCCAGGAAGACAAAGTTCTTTTCTGTTTTCAAGAATTTCTGGTAATATGGGATGTATGTTCACCAAGGCCTCTGCTATCTAGTAATGTACCTCCTATAAACTCTTGATGGACACAGTGGAGCATGGAGAGCCAAGGTCATGGAGAGAACCTTCTCTTTTGTTCCACTCAAATTTAGTTGTTTCTATGTTCAGAAAACAAGGTACAAAGAACTACTGAGTAAGGAACATGGAGTTCCCCTCCACCATATCTGAATCTTAGACCTCTAGAAAGGATTTATCGGTTGAAGAGTCATCAAGAGAAAAAGATTTAGAAAAGCAAGGAAGATGAAGAGATCAGAGCAAGGATGTGACTGAGTTCCAGTGAAAAGCTCTCTGAATTGGCTAGAAAAATCCTTAGAAGAAAAAGTAAATGCCATAGAAATCATTATTGTCATTGGGCACAAAAGATTCTTACTTCCTCGGATACTCCATGCCCTCATTGATGAAGTGAAAGCAGAGATCCTACATTCTTGAGTGAAATCCAAAGACTTACCAAGGGGTCATGTAGACAGGAGCAAGAAATACTTCCTCAGCGATTTTTGTGACTTAATCTCAAAGAAATAAATTCCACTGAACCAAAAAGTGTTGCATGGCTTTAAAACCTGCTGAAAGTTGGCATAACCCAGGTAGTGAGGGTTACATAGTCATTGAATCCCAAAAGATTAGGTTTATGGTTTCTACCAGTCCAGCAGGATAGTAGCTAAACAGATAAGAAATGAGAATTATCTAAAATTAAATTCATATACATCACTATAATTGGAGTGATGGTTATACTATTTAGAGATCTAAATTCAAACATCATTGCTGCTGTTGACTGGGGGAGAATGGTGACTGCCACGCCTACCATTCAAGTCACAGGCAGAACCTTCTTAAACACCTCATTCCCAGTCTAAAGGAAGTCTAAAGAAGAGGTTGATGTAGCATTATCTGCCTTTCTCCTTCATGGTGCTATGGCTACTTCTGAAGATGAGGGCAGTGACTCACTAAATGTGGTCAGTGGGTCCTCAGCCAGTCTGTGTGAGAGATATATTTCACATAGAGAAATGATATATTTTGGATGACCCTGACATATCACCATCAGTTTTCTGTCCTCAGTGGTAGCTACCCATAAGAGCGATCTACATTTCTAAGCAGAAGCCTGACTCATCCCAAAGACAAATCTCATCTGAGGTATCTTTAATCCTGTACTTTCCCATCATGCTCTAGCACAGGAAACACTTTCCAGACAGAAAAGTCTAACATGTCCTGATGGGGCTTTCACAACATTGATATTGCTTTACTTAGAATGTTGGAAGAGCAAATCACAACCTAGATACACATCAAATTCTTTTGCAGATAAAAAAAAAAAAAAAAAAAAGATTGCCACTCTTCAAAGTGACAGCTATCTCTGGGAACCCATCGACCTAGTCATGAAATGCTGTGAGCCTATCGGTCAGAGAGAATTCATTAAGTGGGTGTATTCTCTGCAAAAAGCTGCGAGTGGCCTCAGGATGACAATCATAAATGCTAGGCTAGGTAATTACCTGGAAAATACATGAGAACAAAATGAAAATCATTACGTTTCTGATTTCTCTCATCCTTTTATACACAGCAGACAGAGGCAATAAATATAAAAATAAAATAAAATAAAATATCAGGAAAAAAAACTATATGTAGAATTTCACTATTTTAGTCTGTATGCTACTTAGTTTGAGGAATAACATCCACTCATAGCATAAAAAACATATCGCCTAGACCAAAGTAATTTAATTGCTTCCAAACTTGAGTGAGGGCCCTGTCTGATGAGGTTTTAGCCTTTGTCAAAAAAGAAAGTGACAGCTAAGGAAGTGACCAGGTATTCAGCAGAATTACCACATTTCCATAAGAATGAATGCTGCCTAGTGATTTACTGAGCACCAGACCCTTGCCTGGAAGATCCCAGGAATAAATATGCAACCAACATTATGTAAACAGATATGGAGAGAAAGGAATAATCTCTCTCACCTAGCTCTGCCTCTGTGCAGGCAGATTCTATTGTGCATGCAGGTGGGGAGATATGGGCCAGTTCACATGCTGAGTTCTGAAGGCCAGGTTGCTGAAGACAAGAGCAATTTTACTAAGACCATTCACCCTATCATTGTTCATGATGTCACACCGTGGAAAAGTGAAAAAGCAGAACAAATGCAGACTTTCCTATCAAAATTGTCTACAGCACTTGAAATGCATGGCTTACAGTGTCCTGTTTTGAATACCACAAAAAAAAAAAATGAGACTCTTTGGGAAGGTGCTCAACAGTTCTTAACATTTGCAGGCAAAACTGAACAAATGTCTGGGAGGATAGTTTTGTTTCTTTCACTTCCTTCTCTTTGTCTTTCTGTCTCTCTTCCCTTCTCTTTCTCTCTTAGTTCTTTTTAAAGTCATGTCCTCTTGCTTGATAAGTGAATTGAAATTTATTCTTTAAGAAGTATTGTGCATGACACTTTCATTTTGAGAAGAATGAAAAGAAGCAAATCTTTTGTTGTCACAGGTGTTCATGTGTTTAAACCAGCTGTTCTAGAGTCAAAATGCTAAGCCTAAGATATGTCTTTTCCCACTTGACTCCTTGTGCACTAGTATTTCCAGTACAAAATGTGTCAAAAATAAAAATTAAATTAAATTAAAAGTTCCCTTTATTATCTAAAATGTGTAGACACCACCAAATTCTGTGTTAGAGGTAATGTATGAAAAAGATAACATCTTTCGGCAATATAATAAATGTTGTACATTCTACTATAGATGGATTTTACTAGTGGAAGCAATAAGTCCTGGCAGGTGACCTCAGAAATCAGTCTCTGAAGAATATGGAACCCATCCTTTCCTTCCTTCCTTCCTTCCTTCCTTCCTTCCTTCCTTCCTTCCTTCCTTCCTTCCTTCCTTCTTTCCTCTTTTCCTCCTTCCTTCTCTCTCCTTTCTCCTCTCCTTCCCTTCTTTACTTTATTTCTATTTTTTTAATGTGTCCCTATGTTTAAGCTTCTGATTTGACTTGATGAAATGCATAAATGCAGCTAGAAAAAAAATTTAATGTGCAAAAAAGAGAGGTGGAAATATTACAAACTCTAATGTCTTCCACTTTAGAGGAATCAGAAATGGATATTTCTCAGAGGAGGACAGTCATCCTCCTGGGAAAGACAAAGATATTGTCCTTATTTTTAGAACCTAGATATTTCCCCATTAGCTATTTACTTATTTATTCCTTAGTTCTTGAGGAACATTAATGAAGGAAGCCATTCAGTATGTGTTTTTAAGTAGACTTCTCATGGAAGATGATTTATTTTGCCCTTATCATCCTTTTTTTCTTAAACTCATGTTTGATCAAAAGAACTTTCTTTTCTTCCTCCATGTCTCAATTACTTTTCTCTTGTTACTGAAACAAAACATCTGACAACCAAAATGAAGGTAGAAAGTTTACATAGTTTACAGTTTTTTTGAAATTTCAGTCCATACTCAGCTGCCTCCAAGGCAGGATGACATGGCTAAAGGGTGACATTCATAGCAGCAGCAAGTGAAAACAGCAAGCAAGACAAAAGGGAAACATATGCACCCTTTCCTCCCTTATATTGTATGCTGGCTAGACTCCCCTGGGAGAGAGTGGCACTCACACCACCAGTCCCAGCACTAGACAATGAGCCAATCACAAATTCTAGGCTCAGCTGCCTTTGAAAGTCTTGCTCCCCATGACTACATGAGGTTTTGGGGGACATCCAAACACAAACCATAACACTCTATATTGTAACATTTATAATATCAAATTAATTTTTTTAAACCTAATATCTTTTCATAGTGAATAATGGTAAGCCCTAAGTTCCAAAAATATGTGAGGGAAAGAATTTAGGGCTGTATTGTGTGTTCTGGTCATAGCAAGAATGATATCACCCTGAGTTTTGCATAACTTGCAGTTCTTAAAAATGGATCAGCAAACTACAGGAGATCACTTGACTACACATTTAAGAATCATGTAAGTAGCCAATGGCAGTGAACTTGTGTATCACTATATTACTTGTCATATCTTTCTGTACTTTGGTTTCTGCTTCAAGGATAGTATTGTGCCCTCAGCTACATAGGAGTAATGAAATTCCTTCACTTCTACTCTGTGCTTCTAGGTTCCCTTGGTTGCCTGGTGGAAACTAAAAGAAGTAAGCCCCATTCAGCAAAAGAGATGCAGTGAGTTTCTCAGTCACAACCACAATACATATCCTGCCCCGTGAGTACCAAGAGTTTTAGGGGATAAATAAATGAACTATTGGTGGGGAGATTCTGCATGTCTGAAAAGTTCTCATTTAGGAAAACAGGTCACTACATAAAATTTAAAAAGTCATTAACTACTGGCTTGATCAGACTTGAGAGTTTCCCTTAGATGTTATATTCTCACTGTTGCTATGGTTTCTTGGTTTCCCTGGAATGCTTAGAACACAGAAAGGCTGTTCTAATGGAAGACTGATCCCTATACTAGTTAAGCATTTCCAGCATTCATCACCTCAGTATAACATGAGAGCAACATCTTTTGGGCTCTTAAATGTCATGGCTTGGGGAAATTAGACTTTGTCTCATGATATTCAAAGTGCTAAAGTCAGTAAGCAGACAATTGCCCATGCTTTCCATAGCAACGTAAGAATAAGTTCATGCAAAAGTTTCTTGCACTGTGCATATAAAACATAAATACAATCTTCTAGTTGGCATTTTTAAAATAAATTTTATCGTGGAAAACAATGGAGTATTATAGGTAGTTTTAATATTTTTCTCTGATATTATTGTAATCCTTTATAATTTATTTTAAAATAAAAGAGTAATAAGATGAAATAAAACAAGGAGTATTCAAGAACTCTTAGACTTTAATCTACCTGAATCTAACTCCAATAAATAACAAAAAATAATTACAACTACAGTGCTTCTCAAAGCACATAGGCACTTTTGAACATATGATATGGAAGATACAGACAAAGACGCTAGTTTCTTGCAGGACCCCATAGATATTTCAAGAATATTTGCTAGCTGTAATATTTTCAGGACATTGAGCCTTTTCATCATCAACATAGTATAAACAGTCAAAGGGCCTGCTGTTTTCTGTAAGATTATGACAAATTCAGTGAATTAAATTCTCTTGGTAATTAAGGGTCATATTTTTCATTTTCAAAATCTTATGCTAAAAGTTATACTGATGTGAAGTTTTGCTGCCATACTTCAATACAGAGAATTTTGTAAACACCACTGATTTTATCATCAGCGGTAGCATCATCATCATCATCATCATCTTGGCCAATATAAGACTTTGCAAGACCTCTGTGAACCATTCTGAGTGTTCTTGTCACAGCAGGAATTGTGTTACCCAGAGTTTTGCATTGCAGTATAACTTGTAGTCTTTAAAAATAGATCGGTGATCTACTGCAGGCCACGTGACTACAAATTTAAGAATTGTGTAAGTAGCCAAGTGGCGGTGAGCATGTCTTTTCATATCTTTCTCTACATTAGTTTCTGCTTCAGGGTCAATAGTGAAGTAAAAGATCAGAAAATATGTGAAAGAGGATTCAGTGGGGTCTTTCTTATCCTGTCACAAAGCCAGGATTGTATTTTTTTTCTTATGTGTACATTTAGTAATTATCACACCTCATGTTGTCTCCTCTTCTCCCTGGTCTTTATTTTGCTATATTTGTCAAAACACAAATTCAAAATAAGCACAAATGTAGTGAACTGAAAATTTCAATGAAAATAGAAAGACACATGTTTTCAAAGTCCGAACAAAATTGGATGATAAGGTGAAGTACTCATAAGGAGAAAGCTACTTACTTCAGATAAGTATCTACAAAAATACACAGCACGGGCAGCTCTGAGCATAAGTTTTAGAAAATAGGTGAAGCATGGGTTTAACATTCTATTGCTTCATTCAGTCCATTTCCCCTACTATGCAATTCTGAGGTAAAATGGTCCCAGGGTAATTTCAAGTCCTCTTTGAAGTCACTGTCTATTTTTTCTCCCAGCCTGACTTCTCTACACTCACCTCAGGTCCCACATCTGGTTTCCACTCCCATTTGCTTATATGCTAATAGGTGACAGACTATATGAGCTAATTTTTAAAATCCCAAAATATAAAAAGCAAAGCAAAATAAATATGCCTTCTAAGCACATTTGCATTTGTCTTAACACATGAAAGCCTTCTTTCAGGGATAGGGCGGAACTGCTAAGTTAGGCAAGTGGTGTCCCCTGCCATTCCCAAAGAACACCTGACGCTTAAATAGCCTCTTCTTTCAACTACACTCAAAGACCACTAGCAGATAGTCCCAAATAATAAGGGGACCCTGAAGTCATGATGTAGTGATTGGAGAATAATCAAAGGTATTTTGTGTCTTGTCATATTAATCCTCATATGCACCACAAACCTCTCTTAAATGGTTCATCTACATCTAGTTTCATTAAAGCAGTTTTCCAGTTTTTACAAGTTTTTAAATGTTCAATTAAAAAAATCTCACTGTGAATTTAGGATCATCTTGCATGTTTCATTTTTCCCATTCATTAACAGTGGCCTTGAGCATGTCAACCAACTCCTCAGTCAGCAAATTCTGAGGGGGGCTTAAGAATTTTATTTTCCCATTGAAATTTCCTTTAAAGCTAAAAGTGTCTCTGAGTATTACTATTTCAGGTCCTTCTCTTCTGTCTCTGAGGGTCAAACGCAGCACGTATTTTTATGGAAGGATCTGTTTTCTATGGATGTGAGTGATGGTAGGATGGTGACAGTGTAGGACAGCCAGATCAGAATCCTGCCAACTGTAACTGTCAGTTCCTGAGAAGTGATCCTTGCTATTTTACCATTTTTCATTGTTCCTCTGTATCCTGATGCTGTACCTTTTTCTGAACCCAGCATTTCAACTATAGGGCAGGGTAGGATGGGATGGTTTAACTACTATCCTCTATGAAAATAAGTACTTCAATAGTAAGTCACAGATCTCTTTATGACGCACAATATATAAACATCTTTGGTTGGAACAGTCTACCTGGTTGCATTGAAGGTCACTGGCTTACTTAACAAAAGACAGGAACTTAGGGGAGGTAATATCTATAGGCCTTTTCCTTAAAATCAACTTGCTGGAACAACAATTTAAGATATCTCACCAACATACTCTTTTCCTAACTCATTACTTACCCTCTCCTCTACTCTTGAGCAGTTTTCCTGATTACTGGAACATTCCAGTATTCCAATACTGTACATGTCAAATTAAAATAGGCCTGATAAACACTGAGTGAACTAAATTGAATAAATGGAGAGAAACACTCATTTGGGTTTCTAATATAAAATGTCTTTTGCTATTCTGTTTTGAAATATTTAGTAGTTCAGTTAAAAATGCGCCTGTGAATCTTTTATGACATCATTTATCTTTCTATTTCTTTTCAGCTTTAAATTGTACTGCCAGATTTATTTGCTGTGGTATTAGGTTTCTACGTCTACCCAGTTCTAGTCCAAATCATCTACTGCAAGTCAACCTTTTTATGGGAAGACACAGACTCAAGTATTAAATCGACATTTTCCATTAAGACCCATATTGGTCTATGGGATGATGATTCGATTCAGATTTTAGAAAGGAATCTGTGTAAATACATTTCTAATAGTGACCAAATATAATCCCCTTGTCCTCCTCATCTCCTGTTGTTCTTCTTAACAGTGCAGCCTGCAAGACTTTCTAAGTTGCTCTCTGCTGGACTACCATAGCACCTTCTATTAAGACATGGGGTCTATCCTCTGATGTTCTACTGATGTTTCAGAAAAACGCTGCTACTTTGAAATTTTTATTAAAAGCAGCATTTGATCAACAGAGTCCCAATTATAAAGGTACAAAAAGGAAAAGATAATAAGACTTTGAATTGAAAACATCTGATCAGGCCTGTTGTTGAGGGCACTAATAATATATTGCATATGTATTTGTGCAGAGCATGCCAGAAGTGAATTCCACATCATTAACAAAGTTCTCTATTGATCACTCACAATCTGGCAGCTGTAACCAGCAAGGTGCAGAATCAAGTCTTCTGTGCTACTGAATATGTATCATCATGGCCCATGTAAGTCTTTTCTCTGCCTACGGGGTCTTCCAGGCTCACAGCTGCTTGAAGAGCAAAATAGAGCTTTGCATTAAGTCTCTTCAAGTCATTTCTCTCCCAGACAAGGGTGTTGCATTTTAAACACCACTGCACAAAGGAATTGGAACTCCTTCCCAGAGTCAGTGCTTCTGGCTCACTACAAAGAACAGTGAGAGGAGTGAAAACATCTACACCTGTCCTCAGGAGGTAATGGGCTGAATGAGGCATATGATGCTGTTGTCTCTGGTAATGGGAAGGACAAAATCTAAGCTTCTCAACAAAGACACAGCTTGAGTAGGATGGGATGGGAGCTTAGGATTGCCAAAGAGAATGAGCTCTTTATTTTTTTAAAAAGTTCTCAAAATTCTTAATATTGTGTTTGGAAATAAAAATGACAGCAGCAGTTCTTCACATGATTTGGTTTTGATCCTCAAAACAAATTATTTTCAACAGACCATGTTGTATACAGATTGAAGACTTAGGGACCAGAACTAAACTGTGTCATAGAATTCCAGCCAAAATGCCCAGGACCTCTGTGATCTCACATAAGTTATTTAACACCCTGTGCTGCTTTATTTCAAATGTAATATAAGGATAACATTAGTATATGCTACACAGAGTTAAAAATGTATATTGATTCTCATAAGGTACTTAACAAGCTGATTAGTATAGAGTAAACTTCAGTGCTAGAAATTATTAGAATTCAGGAGAGCTGGAGCTCCTTTGATCTGTTTTGGTGATTGCTGTTAGCCCCTTATTTTTCCATGAAGTTGCAATTAAGTGGCAAAGAGGGAATGGGCATTCAAGTCTACAGACTGACAGTTATTCTATTTCTGTAAATTGTTTGTCGAGAAGCACTGGGTGCAGCAGAAAAGCTTCATATAACAGTTTTTGAGAATCTTGTAAAAGCTTAGGTGTATTAACAAACATGTGTATCAATCTTTATGATATTATCTAATCAGAAACCTACTTTGATAAAGAGAATTGTTCGAGAGAGACAGAGTACTCAAGTGCAAAGCTTTAACAAAGATTCTGAAGTGAGAAACCGAAAGTGATGTATCGCTGTTTCTGTCCATATGCCCCTATTTCTATATGAAAAGCTGGCAGAGATAATGTGCAAGAGAGTATGACAATCCCTCTGAAAAGCTGAGAACCTGTGTGGAACTCAAACTCTTTTCTGAATGAAATGGAGACAGAACCAAGGCACTTATGCTAGTTGAGACTACTGAACTCTGCCTTTTGAGAGTACGGGAATGAGTAAACCTGCAGTATCCACTGGGTTTCCTTTTTGCCATAGTTTTTTTTTTTTTTTTTTTGAGGGGCAAGTTTGAAAACAACAAAATTATTTGCTCTCCTCTGCTTATGAGTATTAGCTTCCTCAGCACTGAGATACGAGACAATGGCCACAACTGAGAAAAGGATGACGATCTTTTGACTCTTGATTTCAGAAGATTCAGTCTATGGCTAGCTGGCTTCAAGTCAGGAACATCATGAGAGAGGATCACAGTAGAACAAGGTCATCGTGGCAAGAAAGCAGAGCAGTGGAATACTTCTAGAGGAGAAGAGGCCAGGAGCCATATATAAGACTCAAGGTCAAGTTTCCATATCATACCCAGATATGGCCAGGAATGTGCTTTGCTCATTTCCTCAGTAGCTCCCAGGTCAATCAAGTTGACCCAAACGAGCTCCATCAACACATCATCTATCTAATACACATTTGATCTTTGGTCAGGAATAGCAAATCTTGCTGGAGGATTATGGGATATTCATCCAAATATATTTGATTCCCTTCTACATGACAAACTTCATCTAATTAAATAATTGTACAGTGTATGGATAAAATGACCATAAGGGTAATGGAGAGAAATATAATAAAAATGTCAAAAAATCAGTGCTGTCTTAATGAAGAAAGGCAGCATTTCACATCAACAGAAATTCTTTCCCATGCAGACCAGCTTTTCCACAAAGGATGGGAACAAGTGGGTAAAGGAAATATTTTTCAGGATACAAGAGTTCCCTTTAAGTGATAACAGACAGCAATCCAGGCAAGTTTAAGAATTCCCCCTGCTTTTCAAAAGCTTCTTCTCTGCTCCATTTTCTGCAGTGACAGGTCACTGCTGACACTTTAGCCCCAGCCCTCCACCATTAATTACCCTTCTAGGTTTTATTTACTTTTTATCTCAGAGTAAAAGAAGTTGGGAAATAGAGTTCTTTTCTAGGTGTTCCCTTCATGTAGAATACGCTATAGACTTCCAACCCTATATTACTTGCCTGAGAGAATGCACAAAGGGGAGGAGGGTAGAAAGGACAATAAAGGGGAGGAGAAAAGTGGTTAAAAACTTAATTTTATATACTGCACTAAAGATGCTGAAAAATGCATTTCCTTCTGAACCTCCACCACTGAGTACTGTGAAGTAGTATTTAGCTCTAATAGGATTTCTGCTTCATCAGCTACAATAATTATTTTCCTTAATTTGCCTTGGACATTCTGTATAATGATTCCATGTTTTGGGGGGGGGGTCTTTTTTGTAAGTGAAAACAAAAAGCAACCGTGTAATTTGCTTCACCTCCTACATTGTGCATGCCTTCTTTTTGCCAGGCCTAAAATATGTTTCCACTCTCTCTCCGTCATCAGCATGAATTTTCGACATTACAACCATCCATCTCTACCCTCCCATCCCATCCTTGCCCCTAATCTAATTGGCAATTTGCCACCTCTACCCTTTTCTTTAAAAAAAAATTAGATTAGCTTTCCTGCAACTTACAAGAATATTCTGTCCCTTGCAAGAAACCCCAGAGATGCTGATCTTGTGTAAATGTATTATTTAAAAAATGATATTGAGATCAAACCGTGATGTGTGTTTATATCTTTTTGATCTCTATTTTTGTCCCTTATTAACTATCCCTTTACCATGTTTCTGCAAGAGTTAGCTACAGATTTTCAATTACACCCACTGGCATAGCTAACCCGCAGGGAGATTCTCAGCAGTGCCCTTCCACAACCAGCCCAGCAGACGAAAGGCAGATGGAAAATTCCAGGGGTTCTGATCTGAGCATTTAAATGATCATTTAACGTAACACAAATCTGTGAGATATATATTTTTAGTTTCCTATGCAGAGCAATAGAACGGAGACAATGCAAAGGACCCTGGTGAGTGTGCTGCACAGAAAAGGTTTTGGAGAAACTATAGTCAGCAGACAACGTATGTGGGGACATTCTGAGAAGATCTCAGGAGAGTAGAAACGCTATTTATAAAAGTCCTTTCCAATGTGTGAGACTCTGTACAAACTGCATTTATAATCACTGGTTTCTTTCCTTTCTTTTTTTTTCCTCTTTAATTCACACTTTTAGAGGAGTAATGGTAAGATTGCATGGTTTTCCATCCATTTTATACATCCCAAAGGATTTAGGCCCTTAGGAACAAATTTGTGGCAATAAGAACTCTACATCCAAATAAGGTTCATTAGCACTGCTTTCTATATTCCTAGATATGCTACCATGTTAACTATCAAACAAGGCTATGACTGGGGAATAGGTTTATCACTTCAATATTTAGATGCCATTTAAAGATAAATTTAAAATATATGTATATTGTAATATAACTGTCAGTAATCTCTATTCCTGTACATTATACTGTAATACCTGATTTATATAATTTAGAATTCTAATGATTAGAATTCTTCGTGTTGTATTTTTGCATCTTAAGGGGCATAAGGAATCTGAAAAATCACTTTAACCTCTGTTGACTAACCAGCAAGTCCAGTCCTGTGTGATTTCTTTAGCACAAAATCTAACCATTGATAGGTTGCAAGAGCTTTTCCTAGATCCAGATTTCCTGTTGGAGGGATGGACAGCTTTACACATATAGAATGTCAGAAGGATTTTAAGACAGAGATATTACCTATTAAATGTGGTCTTCATGTTTGCAGGTGGAATGGATCTCAGTGATAAGGAGAAGCAATGAGATTTGAATTAGATATCAAATGAAGAATATTGGAAGCGATACTAGTAAATAGCTTGTTCCCTCATATGATATATAACTTCTCTTTGCTGCATGTCCATTATTTTTCACTGTCTCGGATGCTTCAATACCTGAATTTTGAGAGATAATTAAATAAGAAGCCATAGAAGTATGGAGCCATAGAAGTATGGAGCTATATGAACACAGAATTGGGTTTGAAGAAAGACATAAATTCTACTTCCTATCTTTTATGTAAAGATCTTTCTGCTTACTTCAGCTACTCTTCTACCTTCGGGAACTACTCTCTCTACTATAAAATCTTTATAATATGACCTACAATGACATCTGGTTGTACATTTCTCAAATTTCAAAGAAGTAGCATCAGCTGAGAATTTCTATGCAGCAAGGAAGAAGCTGAATTTTTCACATTTCTCATATGACTTAAACAGGGGTGAAAATCACATGGGTAGGAGCTCATTCCTGTTTTGGAATAATGATTATAGCCACTTTCTCTTTCTATTTCCCCACATTTATATCCAAGATAACACATAGTCTCTTCCCATGAAATTAATGTTGTCTATCTGTATTTCAATAAATGAAAATACTATTTAAAAATAAGTACTGTCCTTCATTAGACTGGTTCCCTCATCTTGCACATCCAATCTATCGGTCTTCCTATGTACTCTTATCTTCACATACGTCTTGCGTACTTTCACTTCTTTGCAGTTTCAGCCTCCCACCCTGGCTTGTCTAGACATGCACCATAGTCTTCTTACTGATGTGCTACCTCCGCTGTTGTCTCGCTATGACTGAAAAGAGGGATATTTTGAAATGTAAATCAAATTTAACATGCTTACTGTAAATCCTATAATATCTTTCTATTTAGAGTAAAATGCAAACATCTTATCCTGGCTTGGATGATCTGTCCCAAAGGAATTTTTAGACTTAATCATTCTTTAACCAGCTCTTGCTTTCCTGAGAACGGTATTTCTTAAGCCCTCCAATTTCATTTCTGCCTTAACATACTTAGCTTTTTGTCTACTCTAAATGGCACATTCTTCTCCAGCATTTACATGGTAAATTTTATCAAAGAAACATCAACCCTAAACTTAACTTTAAGAGGTTTTCCTTGGTCATCAAATTTAAAGGTGTCACCTAGGTATTCCATGCCACTTATTATTGTCTAATATTTTCCGTTTTCATTTAGCAGTGTGCTTAGTTTTGCTTAATAGCATGGTTTAACTATATTCTGCCCCCCCCATCCCTTATGCTCAGAAATAAGATTTTTGGAAGATGATTCGGTCATAGAAGTGATTAATCCATTGATGATGTTAAGTAGTAGGTCCTGGGTAGAAGGGGTGGGCCCTGAGAGTGTGACTTAGAAGGGTGAATTTTTGCCCCTTACTTGTCTCTTTTCTCTCTCATTCTTTTCACTTCTGATCACCATGAAATGACCACCTTTCCTCAGTCACACCCTTGGTATTTGTGTCATAGAGCTATGATTCAGTCCACACACTGAACCATGTGAAAGCATGACTCAAAGTAAACCTCTCCTTCAAACTGCATTTCAGAAATTTTGTCCTCACAATGAGAAAGTTGACTAAAACAGTAATTTTAAGAGCCTTTCCCTAAGCATCAAAGTTTAAAATGTTATCTAGCTATTTCAGCATGTATCACTATTTCATTTTTTCTTTCATTACTTCGCTATTTTGTATTCTGCTTGTTCTAAAACCTGGGAACATGTGTATCTCTACCAGCTATATAATTTCTGAATCTAGCAAAACATGAAAATGTGAACCCTTGTTCCAAAAATTATTAAGCATTTCTAGATAATGACAACACATCCTTAAGCTGAGTCACACTCTCCTCTCAGCAATCTGTCCCCTACCATTGTTCTCTAGCGCATAGTAACTGACACATTTTCACATTTTTAAAAGAAATTGCTCAT
This sequence comes from Hydrochoerus hydrochaeris, assembly GCA_004027455.1. Lineage (NCBI taxonomy): Eukaryota > Metazoa > Chordata > Mammalia > Rodentia > Hydrochaeridae > Hydrochoerus > Hydrochoerus hydrochaeris. The sequence continues at coordinate 31,632 of PVLA01008301.1, forward strand.
TTACTTTTTGAAAACATATGAAAAGAGATTAAGGAAGCCAAGCTGGAGGCAATGGACTTGTTATACATAAAAGATAAATGCAGAGTTGGAACAGAAATTCAGGCAATCCAGCCGAGTGTTTGCTCTTAGCCTCTGTGCCACTCTGTACCCCAAGGTAAATAAAATCTTGTCTCTAGGAAAAAAAAATCTGTCCTCTGATTTCAGTGACATTTAATATCATGCAGAAATAAATAATGACAACAAAAAGCTACATTCGAAGGAAATATGTGAAAAATGTTACATTAAGAGGGGACTTGAAAAAGTTACAGGAATTGAAATGTGAGGTGAAGTGACCAAAATTCGTTTGTGAGATACGTTTTTTGTTTGTTGTTCTACTAAGGATTGAACCTAGCTGTGCCCCACAACTAAGCTGCATTCTCAGTTTGCTTTTTTGTTTGTTTTTAATTTCAGAATAGGATCTTGTTAAGTTGTACAGGCTGGCCTTGTACTTGCCTCAGATCTTTGAGTAACTGGGGTTACAGTGTGCCCCGCCGTACCTTGCTGTGGTGGATTTTAAGTGGTGAAAAGATCCTGTTGCATGGGAAACAAGAAATGTAAATTACTGAAGAAAAACTATTAAAAGGAGGATATCGAATGTTTGGAATCACAGGGGAATTTCAAAGTGCCTGAGCAAAGACCATGCAAAGGGGAGCAGGCAGGACCCAGTGATGATAAACATTTATCACTTGGGGGCTTCACTTTTTCAGTGAGAAAGGAAGGCCAGCAAGTTGCCATTCTCAAGCAGAAGTTGAAGATGAATCCAGTTTATATAGGACAGAGTGGAGAAGGGAAAGAAACTACAGGTCATTTGTATGAGCCAAATAGAGTCCTGGCAACAGAAGTCCAGGAATCATACAGATAATAGAAATTACAGAAAAATGAAAACCTGAATGAAGAATTTGAGGAAGTGAGAAGAGGAGATTCTAGGTGATGATTCTGATATTTGAGACCCCTAGCATACATATAATGTGTTTTCTACTTGACATGTATTATTTTAAAGTTTATAACAACTCTGGGAGGAAGAGCAAGGCTTGGAGAAGTGAATTAACTGGTGCAAGGCCACACAGTAAGTGTAGAAAGTGGGGTATGAACTCAACGATGACAAGGCGAAGAAAGGAAGTGAGGAAATAAGGATTTAAAGTTCGTTAGGAAAGATGAGTATTTTATTTATTGCCTTCTGGAACCCACAACTACTTTTTACGTGTGTAAGATCTCCCTTTGTTTTTGTTTTATTAAGCTTCTATGGCTTCTAAAAGCTGTCCTTCCTTTTACCTGTGCTTAGATACTAAATACTCCAGGCCTAGTCACTTACTCAATATTCCCTACATTCTTTATAAATATTACGTAAGGTTGTAGTACACAGTTGGGTGTGAAAAATGCCTGGATTTCAATGGAACTAAATCTAGTCCATTTAGTTTAAAATATACACACCAGTGATTAAAAATATTTAAAAAATAACCAAGGCATTTTATCAAATTTATGATTAAAAATAAATATCCTCCCTAACCTATTATTTAGTTCCCACTTAATATTTAGCATTTAGTATTAAAGATTGATGAAAATTATTCAAACAAATCTCAGCAGTGCTTACTACTCTAACATTCTTCTCAGTGAACATTGTACTCAACTACCTGCCATGAATACGCCATGAACTTTGGAATGGGCTGGAACAATATTGTTCATTAGAACAGTACATCAACTCACTCCCTCCCCCAGGTCTCCTCAGAGACATTTCCAATTTACTCAAAAGTTACTTGTTTTGGAGTAACCCATCATTCTCTCAGAATCTGAAGTTTGTCTCCTCTTGGGAAACGTATGACCATTTAGTTTAATTTAATTTAATTTAGGGAAAAAAAACCAGAATCAAATCTTGTTTTCTTCCCCTGAGGCAAAACATGCTTCACAAATGAAGAATTCCTATCCAAAGAAGCTCCAAGTCCTACATCTTGTCAAGAAGTTCATTTGCATATATCCTCTTTTATTCTATTGACACATGAAGCTGTTTATATTTATCCTTCACCTAAACACTCCTCATTAAATATCGATAGCACAGAAGGGTAGGGAAAAAACATTTTCTGTTTTTTATCTAATGAGGCCACCTTGGAAGCTGAGAAAGGTGTCAGGCAGGATTGTCACGTGCTGGTAATACCTATTAAAGCACAGGCTTGATTGCATGCATTCCTAACACAATTTGGGTAGCTCTTATATACAGAAATGAGGGCAAGGGTTTGGAGAAGGTGAAAGAGAACAGAGAGGGAGATTCTGGAATTCAAGTTGATCATTGTTTATTTGAGAAGGTTCCATAACCATTAGAAAAGGAAATTATTTATTACAACAGAAATACAACTTTCCTAGGCAGAAAATTAACACATTCATTATTTGTACACTAAGACCACAAACTTGGTATATCAATAAATCATTTGGAAATGGAGAAACAAGGACTGCAGATTTGTATACCTATAGAAGATAATTTACTAATGCCTCTTATGTATACAAATGCTTTTATTCTGACTCTGAAATTCTTCCTTAGGATATTTATCCTATGGATGACACACAGGCAAGAACATTACAGAAAAGAGAAAATCCACACAGTTGTTTTTTTCTATAATTTGTAAAGATCAGGAACAAACAATATACACTACAATTGGAGCCAGATTAATTGTATTATTGTGCACTTACCTGATGGATTTATGTGGCTATTTAAAGTAATGGAGTAGCTTTTAATGTATGGGTTTGAAAGGATCTTCAATAAGAATTCACTAATAAAGCAAAGGATAGATCATGTTGCATAAGGCATAGAGTTCCCTCACAAAATATATCATAAATGCCATATATAAATATGAGATAACTAATAGAGCAACACACACACAAGCACACTTGCACACATATGTACAACTCCTGCTTGCTCACTCAGATATGCAAATACCATGTAAACTGTTCAAACACACAGGGAACTGAGTTTGCCTTTGGGCAGAAGTATGAGGACTAGGAGTTCAGAAGAGAAAGAGAAAGTTAATTCTAATTGTATATGCTTTTTGCATATTTACCATTTATTGCATATGAATATATAATGTTTACTTAAAAATTAATTTTATACAGTAAATTGGTAATGCAAAACAGAATACAATGGTGTGATTGGTTCAGTACAAAAGAAAGTGATTGCATCTACAAATTGATGTACTGAACACCTGCTGGGGGAAGACCCGACACTGAGACACTGAGATGACATCTTACTAGTGTTGATTCTGGCATAAGGGTGACAGAGTTTACCTTGCTTGAAAAGGAGTGGCTTCTGATTCCTAAGAAGTCCACATTCTAGACTGTTTTTCCACCTTTGCCACATTGCAGGAACTATAGAAAGAAAACACAAAGTTTCTTGGGACATTTTGATAGCCCTCAGGGCTGACTGGGGGAAACAGTTGAGACTGGTGTGATACCTTTGCATTAGTAGGCTGTTTCTGGGCTCGGATGGTGATTTCTATAAAACCAGTAAATTGGGTTGGTAAGGAGTAAAATCCAGGCACCCTGAATTACCTTTACTGGGAGAATTCCCCTTGTCACTGTTGCTGTTCTCTCCTAAAGTCTCTCAAGTCTGAGTCCTTTAGTAAAACAAATAATTTATTTGGTGATGGTGCATTTGTGGTTTTTCTGCTACCAGAGGCTCTTCACCTTGTAGCTGGTTTATCCTCTCACTTTCGTCCTCAGGCTTTTTTTGTAACCTGGTCTCCTGACTACCTTTCTCCTTTGCTGCTTTACCAGACACAGTTTTTGATCATTCCCTTTTTATGAAAAAAGCATCCATGTTAGATGTTATACTGTCTTCCTAGAGAACTAACTTTCACCCCATTTTACCTACTTATGACATGCCTGTAGAGTTGAAGGGCGAATCAGGACCCAAATTTAACAGCATTCTTGACTTTGGGACTGTGGTCTATGCTGGATTCGGCACTGAAAGGCTTTTCTTTAGAAAAGATAAAGACTTTAACAGTCCCATTTTATTTTTACTCTTTTCTATTTTTCCTTTTAACATGCAATTTTTATTTCTCTGGTGAGAACATCATTGAGACATGAATCTTTCTAACCTAGGTTAGTATTTTTAAAAGAAAGATCTATTTTTGGTATGTGCCACTTCATCTGAATTGTAATCTGGATGTGGATTATGGGGCTTCTGGATAGATGGCTATGTCAGGGGACTCTCCACCCATCCCTGGATTAACTCACTGGTGTTCATAGCTGGGTGTGCTGTTAGGACAAGGAGAGGGAATGTGGCTTTGCAGAGATGCTTAAGAAAGCGTATCTCTTGGGAACTTTTCCCTTATTCTCTGCTTCTTGACCACCAGGAGGTAAGCAGTGTGGCTCTGCCTTTCCCTTGTACTGTCATGTTTCTGCCAGTCATGCACTACAGCCTCTCCCAGTCAGCTGAAATCAATTTCTCCTCTTTAAACTGCTACAACCATGTATTTTGTCCTGCCATCAAAAAAGCTGACCAGTACATTTTTTGAAAAAATAAAATGCATCTACAAATGAAGGAGTTGATTTCATTGAGGTTACTGAATAGGGAGAATATTCATTAATGAGGAATAATTCAACAAAAAGAAAAGTAGTTAACTGTGTGGATACTGAATGTCTATCAAAAGTCCGTGTAGCGAAGTCCGGCTTCCTGTGTTGGTCCTATTGGAAAATGGTGGAACGTTCAGGTGTTAAAGCCCATCAGACATCATTAGGTCACTGGGGCTATGCTGTCGAAACAGATTGCAAGACCCAAATCATATCATTCCTTGTGTTCCTGGCTCATAAGGTAACTTGATAGTTCTATGACACATTCCCTTCATATATGCTGCCCTTGCCAGAGCCCCAAAACAATGAGGCCAGTTAATCTTTGACTAGAAGCTCTAAAAATATGAGCAAAAGTAAACCTTACATCTTTATAATTTAATAGTTTCAGATACGTCCATATAGTGAAAGAAAACTTACAAATACATGGGACTGGGCATGTATTAGAGATGCGTAGATTAAGGAATAGTTCATAAGTTTCATTGGAGTCACAGATAGGATGCAGTTAAGTCATTTTAAAATATGTGAAGTCAGAATTGTCCCTGTGGTTGGTCAAACAAACAAACAAAAATACATTTCTTAATCTCACTATTTTCTTTCAGTACAGTGCTATGTAAAGTGTAACATCCTCATCTGCTTCTAGTTTCAAACTGAGTCTTGCTCTTCAGTTTGCTCAGTTCCTCCAGATCCAATTGGAACATTTTAACCTTTGTTTCTTTAGTTGCAAATCCCAATTTTCTATGACTCATCTACATAGATAAAGTGTAGATCCAGTTTTTCCCTTTGTTCTGGAGTGTTTGTCTACACCCACTCTTGGTTCTGGTTCACATGTGTCTTTTCTTAATATCCTCAATGACTTTCTTTACTACCAAGGAAGCATTTGCAGTATTTAACCCAAAGTCGTGTGGCTTAATGTAGCATAATCATTGAGTCTTGCTTGTTCACGCCCATGTAAGAGATCATCCTCAACTCTGGACAAATACTGGCTGGACCACTTTTTCACAGGGTCTATTCTCACATAAGAACAACTCTGACATAATACAATTGGTTATAAAGAAAAATAGAGAACTTGCCTGTCTTCTATTTTTACCAAAGACAGATCAGAAGGAAATTAACCAGAATAGAAGCAAGAAGGATTTAGGTGCTGTAAATTGACTCATAAGTGTTTATACAAAGAAGTTATATTAAGTATTGGGACAGGTTATCAAGGATGGTTATGAAAAATGAAGAAATTTTCAGGGTACATTAATCCATCATCATAGGCAAGCATATTAAGTATGATATTTCTTTACTAAAATATGTATGAAGAATAATATTTTGTTATACAAAACTATAACCATAATAGAGTTTTTTTATTAGTTTTTATATTCCAGTGACATGATCTTACTTTCAAGCTGCATCAACATTTCCTTATGCTCACCTTTTACAATGTTTACAACCACAAGGAATTAAATTACAAATAAATTTTAACCCTAGCTCTGGTATTTTAATTTTTTACTCTTCCTTCTCTGTCTTTTAAAAATTATTTTAAAATTACATTGAGACATTGTTACTCTGCTGTAGAAGGGATTCATTTTATTGGATAAATGTACAATATTATGTTGTTGAGTTATTATGCTTTTTCATTCATTTAAAAATTCAGTGCTAACACAGGATTATCTGCAAAATACTGTGCTCTGCTCTGAATGTGCCCATAGTCAAAAGGTCTTTCCCATGTCCAACACCTGTGTGTTTCTGAAAATGTATTTCTATGCAAATAAAATGCAGGTATGGGGATACACATCTCTGAATCCATAACTAATTACATGCCCAAGGATTCTTCATTGTGTTCTTTTTATGCATAATTAAGTCCCTTTGCTATTTAGCTGTTCCTGTAAGTTTTAACGTACACATACAAGGAGGAAAACAAACAAAAAACAAAAACAAAACAACAAGAAAACAAATGACACCCACCTTTAACACACAAAACCCCTATACATCCTGCGTTTAAAGAAAAAAATCTTTCATTCACTCCAGTTGTCTATGCCAAACATGTGGCAGTGAAATACCCCTATGGTGTCTTTGAATGGGTTTTCATTTGGGGAAAGAGGATGTTACAGAGGGGCAATGGCAATTCTCATGCCTCTTCCTAAGCTGTTTTAAAGGGAGTAAAACATGCGGGAAAATGTGCAACAGATTTTATAGCGAAGCATCGTGGTGCTGTTATCAGCTTCCTTGCGGGAAATGGTAATGTGTATTCATATAAACACAATGGGGTTGAACATCACCTCATATTCCTTCGGCTGCCTCCCAGCACCCAGGCGACTCACAGGCAAATGTCTATTTGTTCCCCCCACAGCTTTCAGCAACCCAGGCTCCCCAGCCCTTACCGGCCCTGCTGCTGCCCGGCAGCTCAATGAGCATTTTAATCTTTTGCAAGTGCACACTCACTCCCACTGTGAACAAGCAGGATCAGAAATTTGCTCAATTTTCATGACTACTTAGAATGAGGGCCGCAAGATGAAGGTGCAGATAGACAACTTTTTCTGAGATTTTTTCTCTACCACTTTTTTGTTTTCTTCCATCAACTCATAACAACGGTCATTTGAACTATGCTATTTGCTTTTAAACAAGCGCATTGATTAAACCAAGACAAATAGAAAACAAAAACTGAGCTGGGACTGTAGCTCAGTGGTGCACACCTGTCTGGTAAGAGAAAGATCCTGCATTTGATTCCCAGTACCCCCCTCCAAGGCGAGGGGGTGGGTGTGGAGACAGACAAAGCAAGGACTGTCACACAGACACAGAGGTCAGAGAGAACACAGATGTGGGTACCCAACTAAAATACTGGTCCAGTAGTGATTTCTTAGAGACATTAAAATACAAGAAAATCCACCAAGTTCTCATTGGGCTGAACGATCAGATGTATATTCATAAAACAGCTGACCATGGTGAACCTGTTTTGAAGCCATGATTCTGTCTCCTGGGAAGTTACTCCTGGTTGTCCTAATAACAAGTTAATCTGAACAGCAAACAGCAATTGAGTGTAAAAACTAAGCTTGATCACACTGACTGAATAAGATATCACCTTCTAAATTGTGGGAAGAGCTTTATCTGACCTAACTTTTACAAGGAAATTTAGAGAAAACATATGAAATCAAATAATTCATCTCTGTATGACCGAGTTTTAACATTTATTCCCACCTATTTTGTCTAATTCACTCTTAATTCTGACTCTCTGATGTATAACCTTATGCATGTGTGGTAAATCACACCATAACTCCTTTTGTTGATCAGTGATCGTGTTCTGCGTGCTAATTTTGTGCCACTTCATAGTTGTTTAATTAATCATTTAATTGAACTATTACAACTTCCATTGGCACTGAATGCATAAAGATGAAAAAGTCACATTTTTCCACCTTTAAGGAGATCAGATGTCATTAGAGGACAGGTGTATACATGTGAACTATTTGTTAATGGCTGATAATTACTTTATTAGATCCTTATGAAATATACAGTGATAATCTAAATAAAGAGATGAGCATTTCTCAAGACAGAAAATGTAAAATATGCCAGAAAATGTAAAGTCTGCCAGAGCAGAGTATAGTATGTTGAAGAAAATGATGAAGTATATACAGAGACAGAGAAAACAAAAAAATAATAAGTTCAGAGAACTGTTTTATTTTCAAAGATAGATACAGAGAGGAAAAAGGCAGATGGAAGAAAGCTGTATAAGAAACCTGTGTAAACTGAGGATGTTGAATAGTAGAGAAAAGTTTAGATTGTGTCCTTTTTGAGAAGAAAATACTGAGTATCTTTCAGTGCTTTTTTTTCTCTCTTTTAAACAATGATGAGTGTTTCCTAGGTTGAATCATTGTTTCCTAGGTTGAATCATTGTTTCCTAGGTTGAATCATTGTCCAGATCATTCCTAGGAACAAATGGGATTATCAGAGGCAAGCTGCATTGTCTCCCTAAGTATCCCTGATCTTCCCTCTTTCTTTAAAAACTGAACATTAAGTTAATTTTTACATGAAAGAAAGTCACTCAGGGAAGAAAGAACAACTAAGATGACTTGAAAGTTATTTGAGAAAAAGGGAACAATAACTTATTTTGATGCTAGAACAATGAAGCTAGTAAACAGGGGCAAGTTTTATGAACATGAATTTTGCTCTTTGGGACTCCTCTGATAAGAGCAGTGATGGCCACTGATGTTGGCATCCAGGGATCTTTCTAGTTGTCCAACTGAGGGAATGAATTTGTATGTCACTCGTGTCTATGTTTACCTTCAGAAGTCAGATTGTGAGGTTGAAAGTCAAATCACTTTTCTGAAATATATATATATATATATATATATATATATATATATATATAAATTTACTGTTCTTCAAATGAACAGAAGACTGGAATCCATGATGGTTGCTAAATACCAAAGTCTACTTTAATACTAAATATTTCAGGTAGATATTTGACTAGCTAATGCACAAGAGCAGGAAATGGAATGAGGCAGCCAGAGTGAAAGCTGGCCTCTCCATGAAATTAGAAACCTTAAAGACCCCATGGTGCACAAAAGGAGACATCAAGAAAGTTTGCTTGTCATGATCTTGGTGTTGTCTAGATGAAAAAGGAAAAACAAAACAAAGCCTTCCTTGAGAATGTATAATTGCAAATCAACTTTCACAAATTTATGATCTTATGTTATCTCTTGTGTAGTCTGAAAAATCTGAACCAGAGAATTTAGTTTCCAAAATTCCTGAACTGAACGGATAATTGTCCTGCTGCACTCTCCTTTTTTATGACATTAAAGAATTGTAATTCATAGGTGCAGAATGCTACTTTTATTTAGGAACAAAAGAAACATAGGTAATGTTCAAAGGAAATGTAGTGAAAGAAACATTAAAAAATAAGTAAAGTATTTGAAAACAAACTTTAATAGATGCGGTTAGATTAGCCTCTACTCAAGGCCACTGCTGGATACAGGGAAAATAGATTCAAAATAAACACTTGTTGTAATCTTGCTCAGGAGAAGCCAGACCTAGTAAATATGAGAGTTAAGAATTATAAAAAATTAAATGAGAAAAATCTAAAATGACTGCAATCCCAGTTCTAAGAGGTTATAAACAAATACAAAAGAGGCTAAATTGTAAGAAAGAATAGTTGAAAATATACCAGATATTTTGAAAAACAGCAATCCTTAGGCCAATGAAGCCCAATGAATCCCAAGCAACATGGTTTTTCAAATGCCTTCTGGGACATGTTCCAACATCCTTATATTCATATATATTAAATGCAATACCAGTGCAAGAAGCATTCTGAAATTTCCAAATTTTTTAGCTTTTTATATAAAAGCAACAACAACAAAGTGCTACATTGAATTTGTCTTTCCGTGGTAACAGAATGATTCTTCTAATCATTTATAAAAAGATCATAAATTTTCACAATGCAGAGTACTGAAAGTAAAAGAACAAAGGTTACAGACTCAGGAGACCCTTAAAATGCATTAGAAAAAGAAAAGAGCTTTTCAATAGTCAGGGGTGGCCTGCTTGTTCCTGCCTGCTTTGATTGTCAGCCAAATAAAAACTGACAAAATTTTGTCCCATGCAGTTGAATAAAAAATACAGACTTTATCTCTAATCATTCATTATTATGTAAAACTAATGTAAAAAAGTACAATGCTCAAAATTTACATTCGTGTTCTAAGCTAGTAAAAATTTAATGAAGGAAGAGAGTGGAATTTTCCACTTGCCATATACCTTAAAATTATGATTCAAGAGCAAAACCTGATGTAGGTTACTTTTGTTACTCCTATAGTTCTCTATTCTTAAGTCAATTATTAGACACATGTTATAGAGAAAGAATTAATTGCCAAATACTATCTTTGCATTTTTCCCATGGAGATGAGAAGGCAGAGAATAATTAATTGAATTATTGATGGATGTTTTAATCAATGAATCTCAAAAAATACATCTTTTGGAATATCCAAATCTAAAATGAAATAAAATATTGTGCAATTTCACTTGGTACCTTACACTATAAAACTTGCCATTATTTTTCAGAGAAGCAATTAACCAAGTTTTATGTGATTGATAATATATATATATATATATATATATACTCCTTTTTCTTGAAATGCCCAACACCAATTATGTCATATTCTCTTGACATTTTTGTTCCAGCCATATTGATTTAGTTTCTGATTTTCTGTATTACATAATTTCACATTATGCATTTGTGGCCTATTATTGCATTCTATAGTTTGTGTGCATCTCGACCTTTTTGTATTTTGTGTATTTTGTGAAGCAAACTTTGTGTATTTTGAGATCAGAAATTAGAAATATTATTTTTGACATTCCACACTACCTAGGAATGAGTATACCTCAGTAAGTACTCAAAGTTTTCCTGTTTAAAGTGATATGATTAATAGAATAAGTTTTATTTTGATGATGATGAATGATAGATCAGATATCAGATCTAGTTCCACAATTATGTCATGTTTCTTAAACAGGAAATTGCTATAATTAAGTACTGCATTTCTTAGGATAATGTTGGTCTTCAGTATAAAAAATTATTAAAATTACTTTGCCCTCAAGAAATATACCATTTAATTAAGCAAAATCATCAGTGACATAAATGAGACATGTAAAGCATAAGGATAGTATACTTTTAAATCAATAGATACTTGAACATTAAAATGAGCTTTAAATTTTTTTTCAGTTTTACATTTGCCACATATGAACTATTGCTACCAATATTGCCATAATTAAAGCAAATGAGACAGCAAAAGCAATTATTTGGTTCATCAAATGATTGATTATACCAGTTTGAAGTCACCGAATATAGAAATTATAAATTATGTACTGAAAGAGGGCTATTAGAGGTGAATAAATCAAGTTCTTTTAAATTTAAGAAACATACTAAAACCTCAGTTTTATCTGCTAGTAATTACTTTGTTTGGGATAAATTGCTTAATATTCTGGAGTTTCAGTTTTGTTGTCTCTACAGAACTGTTTTAACTATTAAATATTATAATGAAACTAAAGTTCTCAATACTGTCCATTGCATTGTAGATACTCAATAAATTCACTATTAAGCAAATTATACATTGCTCTTGAAATGCATAGCAGAGTAAACACTCTTCTTACCTTTTCTCTTAGTTTTGTCAATCGCTGTGACTTAAACTAATGCAATGTCCTCTAAGAAAGCTCATCTGTGACAACTCATCTTAAAGGTAATATCCCAGGTAGGCATGTCTCTTACCACTTTCCCTATGGACCTTATTGGATGGGAAGTGCTCTGGATTCAAAAGCAGTCAATGCAGACCCAAGACTGTGCAGCAAGGTCTGCAGGCATGGAGTGAATGTGTGCTCAGAGATGAGGGAGCAGGAGTTTTGTTCTCATGAATTATAATGGAGAAATATAGGAGACCAAAACAGTCAGTGGTAGCATACATTAACTACAGTTTCTGAGTTACATTAAGAAGTAAGGAAAGAGAAAGAATAGGTAAGGAGAAACCAGCAGTGAGCTGAGCGCAAAAAAGGGAATGAAAACCACGAGGAAACGGTAAAGAACCAAAGAGTAGATGGAGAAGCAAGAACATCAGGCATACAAGAGAAGCAAGGACCAATGAAACGCTGAAATGAAAGCTGGAAAGTGGACTGACCACAAGTGCTTGCCGTTATGATTCCCCAGCATGCTGTGAGAACCCAGTTCCTCTGTCTGAGGGAGTCCCAATGCTGTTTGCTTAGTTTTCTGGTCCCAAGGCGGAACATGACACATCCTCTCTCCTATCTCCCTTATGTTTGGACTAGAATAAATGGGGGTTTTGGTGACAAAAGAACACTTTCAGTCTAACTAAAATATCTTAGAAGCCCTTGGGGAGATAGAGGAAGATCTATGTGGAAACAAATGTATTAAACTAACAAAGGAATTTTATCATTACATAAATTTCCTCCCACCTCCCATGTGCTTCATGCATTATCACCTCTCTGCAGTTGCTCACGTTGCCCCATATGGAAAATGTCTTTTTCAGTGCTCTCCAACTATTTAAATCCTACCTATTTATGAAACACCAAGTAAAAGTCTCCTATCTTTTTGCTCACTCTGCCTATACAGACTGATCCTGACTATATTCTTAAACTGTTTTTCACACTTAATACTACCATATGCTATTATGTCTAAATCTTGCATTGTTAGTTAATGCTTTCTTATTTTACCTCTTCTATATATACATCTAATCTACTCCTGCCTCCTAAGAAATGTCCCTTTGAGAGAAAAAACAAAGGCAGATGCATTTTTTTGAATTCCTCTTATTATAAGCACAAGGTATCTCTAGAGCAACAATATAGAAAACCCATGAGGAAAGAACAAAGATCAAATGAATGAGTGAATGAATGAATGTTTAGAGTGGTTCAAAATTCCATTTTTTAGTTAGCAAAACGATAAAATTTCTGCATCAATTTATTCGAATAATACTGCCTTCTCATTCATACAGCGGTAGTAGTTATGTTTATCACCGTCAAAAAATACTTGAGTTTAAAATCTGTTTCAGATCTTATATAGTGATAATTGTATCATATAAGACCTCCTATGCATCTGATTATGTGAAAGAGCGTATGCTTACAAGGAATTAACTGTTAGAGAGGGCAGGCTGATGAACTGGGGCCGAAGCGGAGTTCATATAAACTGAGGCATTGAAACAAAAATATTTGTTTTTAGATTCTTTTTAATTTCAGGGGGGAATGTCTTTCATCTCCTCTCCACACTTGAACAGCAGGTGGGCAGACACTGAAATTTTTCAGTAGACTGAGCGTGTGGGTAAGTCACTTGGAAGAAGTTCAAACGTTGTGTATATTGCTGATGTTGACAACTCTAACTGCAAGACACAGGGAAAACAATCCTAGCTTGGGTGCAGCTGGCATTTTCAGGCTACTTTTGTAAAAATACAAATGTTCTGACACTGATCTAAAACCCTAGTTCCTGAGGGTTTTGGTGTGTAACTGCCAAGTAGGAAGCCAGTCATATACAAAGGCAGGGCTGGAAGGTTTCACTTGAATAAAACACGGGGCAGCTTACATGTTTTGCCACTTTTCAAATCAACTGTGGCTTCTTGAGTTGGAAAACACCAAATTTAGTATTCATCGTCTTTTAGTTTTCACACTTACCTTTTCCTTTCCAGAGTCTAGGCAAAGTGAAACGTGTTTCAGGAGCATAACATGTAGGTTTGCAAAGCATTCAATTGAGTTTAGTGTTGCTTTCCTGAATTTCTTGTAGCATATGTACATGGTGCTTGTATTAGTGTGTGGGTTTGTATGTGTGACTACAACTCATTTGTAGAGGTGCTTTCATTTTTTAACTTCATATAGCAGCCCCACCCAAAAGTAGCTGACAAATATTAGGTGTAAACACAGGAGTTAGAACATCTGGTAAGACAGTAGTGCAGTTGCAAAGTTAACTGATCCTGTTTGTAAGGGCTTTGGGTTGCAAAACACCACGTGGCCCATAGCATGAAATACGCGGGACTTTTAAAATACATACATTATTTTACTATCTTAATTTTGTTAAGGAAAAAAAAAAAAAAAAAAACAGCCAGGACAGCCAGGGATATAGGTCAGCAACACAAGAGCTTACCTGGTAAGCATAAGGTCCTGAGTTTGATTCCTGGCACCAAAACAAAACAAAACAATTACTTTTAAACCAAGATAAGAAGGTCCAGGGATGCGGCTCAGTGATAAGATACATGTATAGCAGGCCTGACGCCCAGGGTTCAGCTCACAGCACCAAAAAACAAAACAAAACAAAATTTTTATAAGACCTTCAGTTCAATCCATAGCATCCAAAGAGAAATAAAACAAAAATGACATGCTTTTTTTCTAATAGTAATATTGAGGCATTAAATAGACTATAGAAATATAGATGTGTTCAGGTTGTCTTTGTAAGCGAAAGGCTGTACAGTTTTCACTGTGGATGGCCTAGGTTAAATCTGGCAATGACTTTAACTGCACCTGCAGCCTGATGGGTTTTTCAGATTCAAAGGAAGAACTGACACTACATGACAGTGGCAGAATTTCTCCAAACTGGTAAGTGCCATGATCTTAAAGACAAATATCGCTCTCTCCTTTGTCATGTTTTTCCTTCCTTCTCTTTTTCCTTGAATCATGTTCCATCTTTTATCTTTTCCATTTTAGAACACAACATTCATCTTTGTGGTTTTATATTTCCTAAGATTTATGCTGTGCTTGTCTTCATACAAAAAGAATGGTGTTAACAAGTCTTCAATTGACTCCCAAAAAGTCTGAATTTAAGTCTAGGACTGGTGCTTGTCAGTTCTTGTCTATCATACAGGTATGAGCTGTTCAGAAATGAAGTGTTCCCTGTAAAAAATCAGTGGAGGTGATGGCACAAGAGAAAACAAAAAATGGAGAAGATAAAAGTATGAACACGTTATCATTGTTTGTAGAGTGGAAGTACTTTTTGGGAAAATAATACTATGTTGCATGTTCAATTGTTGACACTTTAGATGATTTTATTGTTTATGTGTGGGGTGCCAAGTTAGAGTGTGATGTGCCAATAAAAAGCTAAAATAATGATGGAGAAAGAAAGGGACACTGTGCTTTTCTCTCTCATATCACTTTGGGGACTGGGGTATCCTACCATTCACTTTTCTAGGTTTCGTATTCTTTTCTTCTCCTCTTCCTTGATTTTCTCAAAACCAATACCCCTAACTCCAGCCTATTGTCTCTGATGCTATAATTTTTTTCTGAATATAAACAGCTCAAAACTCTCTGTTCTGCCAAAGGGCTGAACACAACTCTAATTTCAGCCTCGGCTGCTGATAAGTCAAAGATGCTGATGGGAATTCTGAAGACAGCGTTCAGAAACCCTCCTATTGTAGCCATTCTAAAACCAGGTGACTGGAAGAGGCCTAATATCTCATTCAATGCCAATTCCTTTTAAAGATTTCACCCTTTTAGATGGTGAGCCTATTTTAATTTCACAGAAACAGATGTGCATAGTTTATTCCACCTGGGGAGTTGAGAAATAAATGTAGGAAATTGAGTTTCAGGCCTTTGCTTCCTTAGGGGTGTGATGTTGAGTGTGCCTCAGGTGAATGTGGGTAGTTCATTTGTGAATTCAACAACCATGAGGGAGGCAGGAAATCCTTTTACTGGTCATGATAGAACTGACCAAAGCAGAAAAACCCATATTTTCATGGAACTTACTTTTATTGAAGGAATAGAGCTCATAGAAATATATCCCAAGAGACAGGGGAAAATCTGGAATTGTAAGTGGTAAGAGAAAAGAGAGAGTAATATGCTGGGCTAGTAAATACTAGATTTTTAGTGCAAACACAAATCACTTGGAGTTCTTGGAGTACAGATTCTAAGCAGTATTCCTGGGATGGAGCTTAAGAGTCTGCATTTCTATCAAACTCCCTTCTAGGTGATAGGAGTGTGGCTGGCTCTTTAACCACACTTTTAGTAGAAAGTCCATAGCTATTTTCTAGCTTCAGTTTTATATTTCTTGAACATGATAGGCATTTCTGATTGGGCTGTATGTAAGTGGAGAAACCAGTCACTGAAGATCTATGAAGAGGATAGTCCAGGTAGAGGAAGAGTTACTTAAATTGTAAGAGAGAAGAGACCTAGATAGATTGCAGGTGTGTAGACAAAGATGTTTTGAGTTAAGAAAATATAGTAGTGGTCAAAGGGAGTGAGAGAAAAAGTTAAAGTCATGCCATGAAGTCTACAATAAGGAGCTGGATTTTATTTTCAGCATGGACTGAAGTTATTGGAGAGTTCAAGCAGTAATCTCCTTTATGTCTTCTAGGATCATTATGGTTAGAGGGTGGAGAGCAGTTTACAAAGTAGAAGCAAAGAGGCCAATTAAAGTCTATGGGAGTTGTCTAGATAAGAAATAATTGGGATATAAAATCAGGATGATAGAAATTGAGATTTACCTGTAAGAGATAAAATAAAGAAAATTTTGAAAATTTTCTCTGTTTTATAACTAGAGTTTTAGGGTAGACAGTAGTCAAATTTACTTATTGGACCCAAGAAACTTGTTAGAAGAAGCAGATTTCATGGTTAAATCAAAGGTTTCACCTAGGTTATGGTAAAAATTATAAACAATGTGTGTAAGATAATTTCAGCTTTAAGTAGAGATACATATTGAGAAATAAGGAACCAGGTAATATTATAGACAATGAAAAGTGACCCCAAATCTTAGATTTCATTGTTTCTACCACTATATGTTTTAAACTAGTGTGTGTGGGGTGTGTGTGTGTGTGTGTGTGTGTTTGTATTGGCGGGAGCCAGAGAATTGAGAAAAGTAGGTTGAAATTGTATGTCCATTGGGTAGAGCTAAAAGCTTTGACTATGTATTGCCAAAACTAAGAAAAAAAGCAGGTAAAAATGGACACAAGTCAGTGGAGTGGAATGGTTCTGTGAGGCCACTTGCATATGGCTGTGAGTACACTCACACACAATGTGTGTTGGATGTGATGATTAGAGATAATGAATTTAAAAGGTAAGACATAAAATAAATAAGAATAAAAGATAAGACATTTCAAGCCACAAATCAAACTTCCACAGAACTAACAATGTAGGAGTAGGATTCACACAAACTCTTTTTGACTCAGAGTGTCATCTTTTTTGTACTCTGCCATTCTTCTTTCTGATCACACCAGTAGCCTTTCATGTCAAGTGGAAGAGTGAGACTCAGTCAAGATGCACAAGGTATATAAACATAATTCCCCTGATCCACACAACATAGAGTCTTAAGAAGAACAATAAGGTAAGGAAGGAAGGCAGGAAGGCAGGAAGGAAGCATGAAAAGCAGGAGGGAAGATTGGAAGGATAAAGACAGAGGGATGAAGGGGCAGAGGAAGGAGAGGGGTGCAAGGGTATAAAGCAAAAACATTTTGTGTCTAAATTATAAATAACTGTACATAGCCACTTAATTCTGTAAGTTCAGTAAGTATATTTCTTTCTAAGTTCTCTCACCTTCTTTTTCCAGTAAAACCCAATAGTCATGGTCCTTATTTTGACTATTTTCCAAGTCTCTTTGACAACTGATGATCCACCTCACTTTCAGAGTAATAATTTTTTTTTACTTTTAATTATTTAGTTCCTATATTTTCAAGCTACAAAAATCACCATTTGTATTTTGAGGGAAATGAAAAGATAGTTGCTTTGAACTGGAAGAGGCTCTTTCCATTGGAAAATGAACATTTTTATCACTAATACGCATCCATCTCAAATCTTTTTCCATGACTCTCCCTGCTCCTGCTTCCTTGCTCATCTTATTTCCATATTGTATTTCTTTTAGTATATATTTTCTGTCAAGAAGCCTCCTAATTCCCATCTAGAAATTCAGCTTCTACTTTTTTTTTTTTTTTTTTTTAGTACCAGGGATTGAACTCACAACACACTTGCAAGGTAGCTGCTTATGTTACTAAGCTAAATCCCTGGCCAAGCTTCTACTTTTATTAAAACCCCATTTTGATGCTTCTTTCACAGAACCAAGCCAAAATACCATTTTGTTCCCTGTAATACATATAACACAGTTCTTCGCCATGTGACAAGCTAATAACTTCATGTTTCTTTAGTTTCACCAAAAATACATTCTGCAAGCAGTTATTTGCTACCCATTTCATGACAAGTGTTACAATAAGACAAGAAAAGACTCAAAACCCCACTGTTGTCTCTGAAGTATGGAGAATTTCTGTCACTGACACATTGTGGACAGCTGAGGTTAAAAAAAAAAAGCTATATTAACTCTAAATATCTAAATGCTGAAGTGCTTGCTACATAGCATCCATGGTACCAATGTATAGGATAGAAATAAAATGTAAAATTCACCTGGGAAGGTGAGACCGAGAGACTCCTGAGCATCTGGCCTGATCTGCCTGTTGATTAGTGAGGTGTCTCCTGGTACATTCAAGTGGAAAGTTGGATGTGTTTGACAATAAGTCAATGATTCTTTTTGACATGGCTTTAATAGTACTGAAATAGAGGTTGCAAGACGATACCTTTAAATGGAATATAGATATAAGCAACTTGCTTTTTTATGAAAAAGGTCAATGTATTGATGGATAGTGTAGGGAAGATAATTTCCTTAGTATGGTAGGATACAACTTACCTGATTCATGAAAGCCTCTCTCTCTCTCTCCCTTCCTTCCTCTATATGCATGTGCACATGTGCTTGTGTGCCTGTGTTTGTAATCACCCCCAGAAGGAGAAAAGAAGAAGCGCTGCCAACTCCCTTTCACTAGTACTTCATTTCAAGTAAAGAAAAGGTGATGCCCCACAGTGAGCTGCTCAACAATTGATGGTGACCTCTAGCTTGCCAAGGCCTTCTGAATTCGACAATTATATATGGAATGATATTTTTTTTATGAAGCAAGTAGATGTGTGCCATTCCAAAGGGACCTACACAAGCAGTCAAGGAGCAAAGGCCAAGCTGCAAAGACTAGAGGAGCAAAGGCAGCCTGGCTGAACTCAAGGTCACATCCACATGTGTCTACATGTTACTTGCAGGTCAAATAATAAAGGACCAGAGTCAGCTCTGCAGAATTACACTTTGTTGAGAGGTCACAAGCAAGCAGAATGAAGGGTACCCTGTGGGCAGAGGGGTATTTTGGAAAGCATAACCCAGTGGCCTCACAATGACCTGGAACTGCTGGTTAATCATCAGGGAGACGGAATACATTCTGTATACCTCTCAACAGTACTCACAACACAGTAAAGAGTCTCAGATGAAATTTCTTGATAACAGCTTTTTACACATGCATCTTAGTGAAATTTATTTTGGGGGGCAAAAGAAGAAATAAAAATAATTAGAAGAAATGTGCAGAGTAAAGAGAAAGAAAGTGGCACAGTGAGAGGGTAAGAAAAAGAAGGGGTGACAGAGGAGAAGGTGTGAGATAAAAATGAGAACAGGATTTGCACATAGGATTATGAAGCTAAAGCATCTTGCCGGCTGCTTCTCCCATTGGACTAGGTCTGCATCAGAAACCTCATAAAGACTGCTACACCAGCGGAATCTCCCAGAAGAACGCATGCTCTGTTTCACATTCTGCCCTTGATATTCCTCCCAGCTATTCCAGCATTGGTTTTACAGAAATATTGATTTTGGAAAGCTTTGGCTACTTAATCTTTTCACTATCCTTCCTATTATAATAGGCCCACTTCTTCATCTGAAGCTAAACCTCTATCTCTTGATCTATTTTTTAGACTTGATCCATCTTTTAGAAGGTGCTGGAAATTGAATCCTATGCTTTCAATCTTGTTTTGGTCTAACACACTTTCTCTAAAACTGAGTTTTACTTGACACCTATGTCTAACTCCTTTCCAGTTGTATTTAAATATACTTTAGCCTTCGTATTATTAAACACAAACAAAAAGATCCCGAAACTCACAAAGTCTTTTATCTCCCTACTCTGTGACATCTTCATAGAGTACAACCACATTTTTAAGAAGAGTACTAGACTTGTTTCTTTTCAATTTAGTCTCTAACCCGTTGTCTTTGCACCCTACTCA
The DNA here is from genome assembly GCA_004027455.1 of Hydrochoerus hydrochaeris. Classification (NCBI taxonomy): domain Eukaryota; kingdom Metazoa; phylum Chordata; class Mammalia; order Rodentia; family Hydrochaeridae; genus Hydrochoerus; species Hydrochoerus hydrochaeris. The sequence continues at coordinate 51,741 of PVLA01008301.1, forward strand.
TAACACTTCATGAAGTAACCCTTCCCACGAATACTAATTCATGCTGTTTATCTGTGTTCTGATCACTTTCTTCTCTAAATTTGACAGTCATTCAGCCTTAGAAGCCTGCTGTATCCTTGACTTCCATGAACTCAGCCACTTGTGTCTCTCAACATTTCTTTGGCTGTTTTGCTCAGTTGTCTGTGACCCTTTGCTTCCTTAAAAAAACCTACGCACAGCCTACAAATGCTGAGGGTTTAGCTCAGAATCCCAAACTGGTTTCTCTGGAATTCACCCTTCTATAGATCTTAGTTTGCAAACTATTGCCATGGAAGACCTTCAAAGTCCTTTGCGAGTTGGTTTGTATCCCTTGTAATGTAATCTTCCAAAGTACCTAAAGCTTATTTCCTGTTTGCCTTTATAAAAACGCATGTCATCATCAATTTCCAGGGATGCAGCTCCATTGATCCTAACACTTTGGTAACCAGGACTGAATTTACTTTAATATTGTAATTCCAATGCTTAACTCTATGCCTGGGAAATACTAGTTTCATTAGAAATATTTGTTAAATGTATGATCTTGCTTATTTTGATTGTAACTAGTTTGCTGAAAAATTTCAAGCTATATGGTACAATATGGAATCTTTGAAAACCAACATAGTAGTGAGTTCAATTGGGTTGGTAAGTTTAAAAGCAGGGTAGGTTTTAAATGACCAAGAGTTCACCTTGTCATTGGGATTACTTTGTGATTCTGGATAAAGTACACACATATGGATGTTTCTTCTTTTTTTTCCCGAAATTGAATATTCAAATAATTAAACTGTTGTACCCAATTGTTCTGAAAAGTTTTAGGAAAGACTAATAAACAAAATATATTTATTCAATATATAATCATTTTTAGAACTTTACAGTAATTACATATATCTGGCAATAAAGAAAAAGTATATATCTGGATGTATAGATCCTTATGCATATCTAATTGTATATCAACTGGTTGATATTTAAATTGTAAAAATTAGTAATAACAGTGAAAATATGGCACATCCAATGTTCTGCTATAGAACAGAGAAATAAATTTGTAAAACTTTTTCCTCCATATCAATAATAATAATTAAATATCATTAGCAAAATTGTAATACTGACAAAAAGATAAATAATATTTATTTCAATTTTCACTAAAATTTCACTCAGAATGTCTTGCCTTTCATTTCAAGAATCTAACATCACTGATATCCTAATTTGCTGGAAAAAGATGGCACATTTTCTTTAGGAATTGTACTGTAAACAAGAATTAAATATTTGGAAATATTTTTTCCTTTATCAACAACAGAGGCCACTGTAAACAATATATGAAATATGGCTAGTGTAGTAGCAATTTTCTAAATATACATCTTGGATAATGAAATTGCTTTCATCTACAAAAGAGAATGTTGCTTCATCCATTCGTGAATTCTTCCATGTTTTCTTGCAAAGCACCAGAAATTCATAGAAACACAGGACCTTTAAGCTAGAAAGGGTCTTGGTTATTGCAGAGTCCAAATACCTCAATTTACATTTGAGAAAACCGAACACTGATTTTCCAGTCTCAACAAAAGGACTGAGAAAGTCCTCTTAGCCACAGATAACTCTATTCCCCTTCTCTACAGATCATAGACAGACTTTTTCACCTTTTCCGAAAACCCATTGTGTGCCCGCCCCCAGGCAAACACTAAGCCTTGCCAGACCCAGGTGAGCACAATTCCACACATGTCTTTTCTGTCTCTGGGTGCAATTTGCAACACACTCCTGGTTGGAATATTTTTCTTTGTCATTTGTATGTCTCCTAATTTAAGACTCACCTGAAGGGTTGTTTCTACCAAGATGATCTCCTTGACCTGAAGGCTGGAATACACTATCTTTCCAAGAAGCTAAGGACCATGCCTTGGTTTTATTTCTATCATAGTCTGTATGTTATTGCATTGCAATTGTGGCCTGAACTTACCACACTCATTCTCCAGGGCTTAACATAGTGCTGGTGGATCTCAAGGAATATTTGCTGCTTACACAAAGAAACTCATGAACAGCAGACTAATACTCTTACATTCTCAAGCTACAACTCGAACAGAAATGGGAATTCTTGGGGGATCCTCAGGACAAACATGACAACAGCAGGATTTGACTGATGGCAGCATTTTCTTCCTAGGATGCTGAACTGAGCTCACTCAAGACCATAACTACTTGCCAGGACTTGCGCACTGAGAACTGGCTGCTTGACTGCCTCATTCAAATGTCTTTTATGATGGGAGCTCAGCTTGGGAAATTGTTAAGCCTTGGCTTTGTCGGGGTCTTTGAAAAGCACTTCTTGTTCCATGCTAGTGATCAAAACCAAGCCCCTGTCAATTTCTTTGAGAAAAAAGTAACATGACCCAGTGGACAAAATGATGTATAATATGAATAATAAATTTCTCAAGGGCTTCAATCTATGTTATTGACTAGACAGCCATAATTTTTAATGTTTACTTAAACACTGCCTCTCAGTGAAACACTTAGAAACACTTAGCATCTTGTCTGTAAGAAGTTTGCATCTGAAAATTGGATTGTTTGAATTTATTGCATGGAAAGGCTTCTAATAGGCTGCTACCCCATGTAACACCAAGGCCAGAAAAGTCACATTTTCAGTCATAATGGCACTGTGAAATCTGGAAAATACTCCAGTGAAAGCAGCCACATCACTGTGGTTGGTGTTAGGCAATGTCTGCCAGAAACCAATGCATGGTGGGATACGAGTCCTCACTGTAACTGCAAGAGAAAACATGACACACCTTATTTATAAGCAAGGATGTCCCTTCTGGAATACTTTCTTTAACCTCTAGTGTATTATATTTTTTTCACCATCCGATACACTTTACTGGTTGCTTTAGCATTTAAAATGAATTAAGTGCTATTAAACCCCCATTTTTAGGTAGTTTCATCAGTACAGCCTAAGGGGATATAAAGCAAGGAGATTTCTCTGGCAGAAATCCAGATACTAATGGTGTTAAAATGCCTTCTTATTGCATTTAAGTCAGTAGTTAGGTCAAGTAGACAAACATATTTTAGAATATGTTTAAATAAGCACTCCATTTAGTGCTTCTTTTCAACTCACATGTTTTCTCTTCCTTATTCTCTTTTCTGTCTAGTATAGAAGGTGACATAGTTATGGACACATTGGCTTTTTTTGCCTGTACAAATTGAATTTTTGAGTTAAGCTCTGAAGAACTTAAACTAATGATAATAATGATGATCATGAGGAAGAAGCCATGGGAACACACAGAACATTTTGGAGGAGGGGTAGAATGAGAAGGGAAGAATATCCTTATTTTGTAGGATCATAAACATCAAGGTGACATATATGTCCCTGAAGATTTGATTATATTTCATTTGCTAAGATAGGAAAACTGACCACCAATTGTAGACATAAATTTATATTTTGTTTAGTCTGTGATGAAAACGAATCTAAAAATTTATTTATGGCTAACATGGTTTGACATACAGTCATGTAACTAAAACAATTAATAAGGACAGTGGCATTTTAATTATAATCATCTAACCATGAAAGAAATTGGGTTATATATATATATATATTTGCAGAGTAGAGAAATATTGAAAACAAGAGCAAGAAATGAAAGGCATAAGGAAATATTTTAAAAGCTCAGTCATTTTAAGTTATGTGGCAAACAGGATGGCTAGTGAATGGAACAAAAACAAAGGAATTCTTAGAACAAAAATTAAGCTAGAAAAAATATGCATAAACTTCTAGTGGAATATTTGATGAGAAAAAATGAATATGAGAATGTGGTATGATTTTTATAAAATGTCTATGAGTCATATGAGAGAAAAGTCCATTTCAAATATTTCTTTTACATTTTCCTGTTCCTCTATCACTGTAGTGAACTAACAGTGGGAACTAAATAAGTGACTGACCAGTGTAGATGACGGCTGGTTTGATGTGTGAATGGAATGATAGTTGGACGGGAACAAAGAGCTGTGAAGAAATCTGTCAAAGTAACAGTCAATATAAAATCCAGGGCCAAGCGTATGATTTGAAAAGCAATCAAAGTTAGTAGTTCAAGATAAGAAGTTCCTAGTGACACATTGTGTCTCTCATAGATGCTAAAGATAACATTCTGCAAGGAAAAATTGCTCTACAGGTATTGCCCATTGATAGGTCTTTGTGAGCCAATATTAGGATGTCTTTGGATACCTACTAATGATCTATCCTAATACAGAAACACTTTGGAGGTCAGAGTATGATGCATTTCTGAAGTAGGTGATTAATTTCAAAACCTATATATCTGGGTGAAACTCATACACTGGATCACACAGTTGTTTAAGAATATATGCACAGAATATCTGAAATGGAAAATATTGATGTACTTTGTTCATACCAAATATTTTGACCTTAGAATATATATTCTCTCTCCCTTAAATATATATATACTCAGATCTTTCTTTATATTTGTTGGTTTCATTAATCTTCCGGACTTTCTTCATGCTCTACTGTCCCTCCTTCCAAGTCTGTTTCTCCCTTCCTCACTGACATGAAATTTTCCATTTCTTACTTTCTGATATTTGTACTTTCTGGTGGCATAGTAGCTGGTGATCGTGTTTCAAGTGTATCCTGTCCTGTGTGCCTCAATATTGATACACACTTTTCAGTGCTTGTAGCATCTTTGCCTAATGGTTAGAACGGTAAGTAACATATATTTGTTTACTTGATCATAAGTATTCAATCTTTTCTCTTTTTTCATTAAAATGTAAAACATTTAGCATTCACTACATAGAAGTAAAATTAACAAATCCAAACAGTGGATTCTCAGTAGCTTATTAAGTTAGCATATGCGTGGAAATCTGATGTAGGTCCATCAAATGCAAAATTAACAGGGTGCTTGGGACTACAATGCCACAATAAAATGAATAGAATCATTTTATACATTCCAATGAATCTCACTCGTGAAATTAAGCCATTTATTCAAAATTGTACACAAACAACTTGAGAAATACTAAAAGCAGATAGAAAAGAGTACTTCTGGTTTCTAGATCTATCTCAGAAAAGTGGTCAACAGATTCAACCTACATATTTCACACAACAGCCAATGTACATTTAAATTATCTTCAGTAGGGACACATGGACCTTCAGCAGTTTAATTATTTTGGAGAAATAAAATCTTCAATATGCACAAAATTCATTTCTTTCCCATTACTGTAATATTGAATTGGACTAAATTATCTTGTAACAGCATTTGATCAGGAAGTTACTGAATCTGGCTTCATTTATTTTAAGGTTAGTAAAGTCACAGTTTAAATTGCTAAAGTGTTGGCAGCATCAGAGTTACTTCTCCCTTTATTAACTTCTTTACTTATAAAGAGTTGAAAACTGGCACAGGATGTGGAAAGCCAGTATGAAATAAATACTTCTGGTCATTATCTCTACTTTGCGAAGGTCACAAGGATGCTAAAATAAAAGTAAATTCGGATCTTCAAGACTTTTCTTGTTTTAAGTCAGTTAATCCTCCAAGAAAAACCTAACTCATTTTACCAAAGGAAATAGAGAATCAGGGGTTGCATTAGTGTGTGTACTTTGGGAAACTGTTATCACAGACATTCTCATTTTGATTCAAAGTGAATTAATGTGAATGCCCTAATGGACTAGATAAGAATTATTCTGCTTTCAATAGAACTTTGATATTCTAGAGCCAGACATAAAACTGTTTACTTTCAAGAGATAGGAGAATTGTGAATCTGTGTTAAGTGAGAGAATTCAGGTATACTGAGGATCCTACTGATGAAGGGGGTAGAAATCACAAAATCAGTGTTATGGGAATTTTGATACCAGAGCATGAGGTAATGGTAAGGATATGTTCTAAGCCTGGATAGGAAATAGATGCTGAGAAGTTAAGAAAGTCATGAACATATCAGAAGACAGAACAGGAAATAGGCAAGCTAGGTTAGAGAGGCTAGAAAGTCTGCATTCTTCATCTCATGATAAAGTAAACTAAGATGTAAACCCTTTTCAAGTCAGAATGAACGGCTAGGTATGAATAGAAAGCCAAAAGTAACATGTGTGTATGTGTGTGTGTGCACATGTGTGTGTGTGTGTGTGTGTGTAAACAGACTGACCAGAAGTGGTCAAGAATAGAGCATTGAAAAGTATATTGCAGGATCCAAATTTGACTAAAAAGTATTTCGCCTGAGTTTCCTTCACTTTTTTCCAGGCAATAGCATGCAATATTGTTTGTTGTACAGCACTTTCAAATATTTAAAAATAAGTAGCACAAGCTAATAACACTAATCACAAACCACACTCATAGTTCAACTGTTCAGCACAACCTGGCATTTAAAATAGACACCTTTGTAAAGAAATAGGCCCTAGTCTAGGGAGACATTGATGAGGCATTGTGGGTCATGATGTGTACAAGCAGTTAGACACTGAAAAGCTTTTGTTCAAGAGTGGCAGGCCAAACCCTTCATGTGAATACTCCAGGACTTTTATTTCCTGCACAGAACATGGAGGATAGTAATTTTGAAAGCACCATCAGAAAGACCCCTGACTGAGCCAAACCACATTTGTCTATTTTTGGACAATAAAGGGTTGAACTCCCTTTCCTTGGATTTAAAAGTTGGGTTTCACAAAGTGCAGCTATTTCAAAACTGCAGCTGGCAGACCCTGGAATTGATACAGTATAGCAACACTGTGCTTCGGAACTGGGAGTTCCTAGAGGTGGAAACGCTACCATCGTACTCTTCAGTGAGAAGCTTGAGGATGATTTTAGTAATGCTGAGCTCAACTGCTCAGTGACAAAGGTGGTCCCCAGCTGTCCTTTTTGCAGAATTTAAATGCATGAGGATACATTCCATAGGCTACAAAAATAACACATCCTGCTTGGTTTGGAAAAGTATAAAATGCACAATCACAATCTATTAATAGGAAAGGCTGAATGACAGTTGATGTACCAAAGATAGAAATGTTACCCAGTAAAGAGCAACCATCCCAAGTCCCTTCTTGAGCAAATTGTGTTACTGTATGTATTTTCATGTGTCTCTTGTTAAACTAGTAATTTTATATATGGTCTTTGGCATATAGGTATTAAAAAATATTTCAGTGAAAATATAATGATGGCTTGGCTTTGGCTTGCTATCCTGTCATTGAAACGTCTAAAATTAAATCTACAAGTTAAATAGAAAGATATTTATTAAAGGAAAAATAGCGCTCTCAAAATTTTGGAGTGCCCTAGGGCTCATTCCTGGGATCCTTTATCTCCTCTCCATAGGTAATCTAATCTACTTCCCTGGCCTCAAATTCATCTATATGGTAATGACTCCCAAACTGTATCTCTAGCCTTGACCTCTCCCCCCATCTCCAGGAGAGTATCTCTAAGGAATGTCTAATATGCATCTCACATTTATCACGTTCAAAACACAACTCTTCACTACCTTCCCCATTCCTTACTCCCAATCTTTTCTTTCCTCAGTTTGTCTAATCTCCACTGGCTCACTACCTCGCCAGGCTAACAACCTTACTGCTCATATCAAATAAAAAGTCTTCCCTGCTTCTTCTCTCTCCTTCTGTTGGACACAAAACCAAGTAGTAAAACCTTCTGACTCCCACATAAACATACTCCAGACCTGTCTCTTGGTCTCTGTCTCTGCCAATCTTATGTGTTCACTGTCATCTACCTCCTGACTGATCTCTCAGATTTCTTGGTCTGTTTTCTCATCCAATTTCCCTAGTAGTTTTAAAAAAAGTAGTCTCCTGCTTAAAACCTTGATAGCCTCTCATTGTATTTAAATAAAATCTAAATTTCCAAGCTTGACCTGGTCTTTTGCTACCCTTACCTAATGTAATAGGTTTTATCCTGGGCCAAAATATAAAGGCCATGGAATAGTCTATTTCTGTCTCATGCCAGTGTTGTTCTCCACCTTCAGACACATGATAGCTGAAGTTTAATCTGTCAAGATTGGTTTCTCCCTCTAATTTTATGTAGCTTGTTTTTGTTGTTGTTGTTTTTCATTTAGGACTTCTCTGTTTAATTTCCTGTAGGGTACTTATCAGTAAATTGTAATTTCCAGTTAAACAGAATCATTACCTTGACTGTTCTCTGTTGAATGTTCAGTACCTAGAAAAGTGCTGGGTCATAAAAAAATATTTGGTGCGTAAATGGCCTTCAGAGTTCTTTTGCTGGCTTTGACTACAAGTATCACCATGTTGGAGGCAATTAGTTTCTGTGTAAATTGATAGATTAAGGAAACAATATCGGCATTCAGACACCTTCCAAATTCAGTTCTACAAGACTCTGCAGTCTATAACAGTGCTATAACTATTTTCTGAGAGAAATAATTCATCTGAAAGAAAGAAAAGTGAGAGTATAGATATGAATTTAGTCATTTATTTTCTTTATCATAATTTAGCGATTAGATAATTGTACTACAAAGCCATACGAAAAGCCTTGATTATGGTTTTATAGCCCAAACCATTAAAGTTAAAAAAAGTTTTTGTTCAATTCAGAACTAAAGACTTATTTCTTTGCCAACTGAGCTTTATATTAAAACAACTAAGCATATCTGTTAAGAAGTTTTGAAATTATACTATGTTTGATCAGCATGTGGAAGAGCAGACATAAGCATGTCTTTGCTAAAATTTTATCTTTGCTCTTCAATGGTGGTGTCACTTCAGGGAAAATTTTAACCTTTCTGAACTTCAGTTAAAACTGATATGATAATACACAAGTATTGAGAGTGTGATAAAGTACCTAAGCAGTTCCTCACACAAAATAGGATTTACATTCTAATCAATTATTTTCCTTAGTTTTTTTCTTCTTGCTCATTGCATACATTTCTTTTCAAATACCAAGATGATCCTTAGTTTTTTTCTTCTTGCTCATTGCATACATTTCTTTTCAAATACCAAGATGATTTTTCTTAATTGTGGCTAATAATTTAATATTTGAAAAGTGATTCTGTAACCAAACTAAAGGAAGACTTCCACTGAAGTTTAGTGCTTTAAATTCTTGTGCAACTTTTCTTGGAAATATTCCAGTTCCACTACAACTCCACTACAGGCTGTTTCTTAGCAAGGACACTTAAAACTGCTGTAAAAAGCTAAGGAAGGAAAGAATTCTACATTTATATTTATTTTCTATCAAGGCCATAGAAGGGATAAATATTTTATATAACCATTTATCTTCTGGTCTCTAAGAAATTAGGCTTTCACCCAGTGAAGAAGAGAGTTTTCTTTAAGTGTATTTTACCTTATCTAATAATTTCTCCTCTTAAAATGTTCAAGTCTCTCCAATCTATTCTATGTATTCCATTTGCCTAAGTTTGTATATTAATCCTTGAGTTTAGGATTCATTTGCTGGATCTTTAGATTCACAGTTAAGATGATATTAAAATTTAAGCATTTCAGTTCTATCAGAGAATTATCTTTTAAAAGGCAAAACAGAGTGTTGAATCTAAAATAAGAAATGAAATAGAAATAAAAGCTCATCTTTCATTTACATATACAACCTATGAATTAGCTTATAGAACTCACTAACGATAGGTTGGTGAGTAGAATCAAGTTCTACCAATTCCCATTTAATATTTTTAATCACCTCCAATGGGCCAATCTGCGCTTGCATATGTGTGAGTAATCATGGAGAGTTTGCAGACCATTTTTAGCACTGTCTGTAAGACTCAAGCATGCTGCTCTTGGTGTTGAAAGATAAGAAAAGAAGAAAGATGAGTGGAAAGTACCCTACTCAGTGAGCAGTAGCAGTTGGAAAATGAAAAATTTACAATGTACATGTCATGATCGAGGAGATACACCATTCATTTAGCTGAGGTCAAATATTTAATTTATTATGAAACATTTTTAACAATAATAATGTTTAGGGTACCAGTTCAGCAAATATTTATGAAGCAAAAATATCATTCATGCCATGCCTAGATCTCATGAATTATTAATAAATATTGGTTAACATTATTGCATTTAGCAGAACTTTATAAAACTATTTTCCACGTTCAATTGTCTCAACTTTCCATAGAGTAGCTAATACTATGATTTTATTAGTATTAGTACTGTTATTATTGCTATGGCTTGAATTCTAAATGCCCCTCAAGGATCATAGATGGAAGGCTTGATCACCAGCCTGTGATGCTATTGGAAGACAGTGAAACTAAGAAGTCAGGTCCTGATATGCCCTTGAAGAGGACATTGAGACTTCAATCCTTCCTCCCTCTTTGCTTCCTGTATTACAGGAAGAGTAGCTTTGTTATTCCCATGCTCCCTGAAATAATCTCCTGTTTCAGGTCCAAAGTGATGAGGCCAAATGCCCATAGACTGAAATACCTGAAACTATATGCCAAATTAAATCTTCCCTTCTTTTAAGTTATCTCATGTGTTTTGACACAGTGACAGAAACTTTACCATAATTGTTATTGTCATCACCAACCTTTTAAAGGAAAAAAAATATCCAAAGAAACAGGGTAAGACCAAATATCACATATGCCACTCTAAACCAGTAACTGTTTGGCAATGCTTAATTTTTTTTTTCCTTTGTGCACTCAGTTCAATATTTTCTTCCACTACTTTTAAGCAAAATGTCACACAATCCTTAAAATGAAGTGTTCTAGATTTAGGAATACTAGTATCCAACAGAACACATTGCTTGGTGCTTTACTCGCAATAGTCTTCATATACTGAACCCAAATTTGCACTCTATAAACTTCAATCAATATGTGTTAAATCCTTCTTTGAGTTCAAAAGGTCATGTCAAGCTCTGCTCTCCATGTGTAAAATAGCATCACATCTCTCCTCTTCTTCAGGTTAAACATTCATCCTTTCAAAAATGCTATGTCTGGTGTGTCTTGCATTTCCCTATCTGGTTCCTTTTAGCTCTGTGAATTTGTATATGTCATTGTCCATTTTAAAATGTTGCACATTTTTTTAAAATCCCTGAGTCCTGATCTAGACAGTTCGGAGCATAGTGGGACTGTCAGTTACCTCTGTCTTCCACCTATAAAAGTCTTATATCACTTTCAAATTTCAGCCCACATTTTTATTGCTTTGATAGGAACAGCATCATCATTCAGTTGGAGAGTAAATTTAACAATTTTTATATTCATTCACATAAGGCAGCAAGTGTATTCCTTACCATATATGGAGGTATGTGTACTTGGGAAAGAAAAAATTAAATGCGTTCCCTGTGTTTCTTGGTCATACAACAGCCACACTTTAAGAATATGTGTATACCAATCTATGAAAATTAGAAATTCTATAAAGTTAAAGTGTACAGTACTAGGAGAGTATAAGATAGCTCAAAAATTCTGAAGTCTTTATGTAAATATTTATAAGTGTTTTAGTGTATAGCTCACAGGGGAGAGATTAGAAGGTAGTGTGAATATTTTGCACAAAGCAAACATAAGATCTGAAACCTCTGAGACAGGAAATTGTTTGGCTTTTGAAGAAATAAGTAAAAGGCAGTATCTTCGTGTGGTATGGAGATTAGAACAGTGGGTGAAGAGGCATGATAAAGACCAAGTTCCCATGACATGATGCGTTTTACCTTCTGTATGAATCCTATGTTTCCTACATGAACATAACATCATTCAAGTTAGTGATCCTGCTTTGTCCTCGGAGCCCTCACAGTTTCTGGCAAGGTATATCCTAAAGCGAATGCACCAACGCATTTGGATTTGCTTGAAAGGAATAAATATCCCTAACTATCCCTTACGGTGGTGTGCGACATATGGTTCTGAAAATTTATCCTTGATTCACTACCACAGTGATAAGAATATTGAACACAGACTGTCAAGTGGATGACAGTCACTAATTAATGAGCGCTTTTTGGATATTATTGTTCAAATGATTTCTTCATTTTACATATTTAAGAAATTCTTTTTTTTTTTTAAAGTAAAAAATAGCCTTTATTCCAAGGACGTGGAGAGAAGTCCATGACTACAGGCAGCCTGGCTCTCTCTCCATATTTAAGAAATTCTAAGGAATTTTTCATTTGCACTGCTGAAAAAAACTAGGCAAATTTACTTCTCAGTTTTGTAGATATTTAAAAACATTTCCATGAAAAACCATGATAAAGTTTAAAATTTTGAATGAATACGTTAAACAGAGGTAAGTTGATTTTCTAGTATGTAAATTTCAAAATCAAATAAATACATTGTTCCTTCCTTAGAACACCTGCAAATCCCTGTCACTTTCCATTGATTTTTGGAACAAAGTTTGACAAATGTTGCAAAATTATAAATCCCTCAAAAATCTTCTATTATCTTGAGAAAGTAAACTTCTTTCTGCTGCTATCAAACAAGAAGGTAAATGTTGACCTAATGTCAACCTAATGTTGTCATTATAAATATTGTAGATAAAAATTGTTAGAGAAGTTCAGTAATAAAAATGGTATAAGGATGTAAAAATATTGAATTTAAGGTGATTTTCATGAAGGAGGAATGTTTTGGAGCAAAATGTCAGAATATGAAACTTGCCTATGTTCCTACAGAATTTTAGCATCAGACAAATCTAGCATCATTCTTAGATCAGGAACTATAGTTGATGAAATTAAAGATACTTTTCTCTATACCTGATCTTTTTCAAAGTTACCAAGGGGGCAAACACTGAGAAATATGGAGCTCCTGTTAATAAATATCATGGCTCATAGACTGAAACTGATATAGGTTTTAAGACTTACAGATTCAGTAGGCATGGATTAGTCCAGTCTGTGATATAATTTGAAATCCCTAGTCAACAACTATATATTCTAAGCCTGGAAATTCATCCACTTTGATATAGAATGCATTTGCATCTTTAGAGATTTTCATGATTGGGATAAATAATAACTTTGATTTGTTACACAAATTCAGAATAAGCATCCACTTAAGTTTTTGATTTTCACTTAAACAAACCAACTCATACCCCATAAGGACATTTTATTTTTGTTTAATAATTCCTTTCAATAATTTCTTAGAAATATGGGAATTAATCTACTAAAATATTTCTATTCTCTGCCCAATGGTCAATCAAAATTGGATTACTTGTACATTTGCTTGTTAGTTTGTGGCTCAAAATATCACACTATAGAATATGACTTCGTACTTTAATGAAATCCTTCCTGATATTTGCAAGATACCCTTATAACTCAAGTGTTGCCAAGTCTGTGGAAATTCCTTCTATTGGACTATTTTGGCCCTTGCTTCCTGCCTGACTCCCCTCTCTCCTTTCTTCCTCATTCTTCCTTCCTTTTTTTCTACCATATCAACTAAAACTTAGCCATTGAGTAACCGCAGGAAAATTAATTCATGGGAACTTTAGGATCTCCACTGGGGCTAGAGTATCAGTTTAGGTTACTCAAAATTACCTTTAGTAATTTTGTTTTGGAAAATGCTTGACTTCCTTGCCACTGAGTGGAGGATAAGGACATTCTGGTCTTCATTTCCACAATGCACTGGTTCATTATCAGAATCATCTATTTGTTCCCCTCATCAGTGGATGTAAAAACTTGCTAAGCTTCGCAATAGAGCAGAAGCTGTTGCTCACTGTCATCCGCTTAGAACAGTTAGTGACTCCTGCTCTATAAAGTCATCACTTAAAAGGAGCATTCCAGGGCTTCTTCTCTGTCATGTATAGGTTTGTGCTATGCTTCAAATGTGAATTCCACCTCTGAAACTCATATTGAAATGTAAACCCCATTCCAGAAAGTATGAGGGCTGAAACTGCATCTAACTATGGTACTTAGAGATGAGGTTTATGGGTGAATATTAGGATTAGTTAAGATTTTCAGGGCGGAGCACTCATGACTGAGTACAAGGGCCTTTATAATAAGAGAAATAGCCACCAGCACAAACACGCAGTTTGTTTCCCACCATGGGATGCCCTATGATATCTTGGGACTTTTTTACCCCAGAAGGTCTTCACACATGTGACTATTGATTGACCCAAGACCAGGACCATGAGCCAAAATAAGCATTGTTTTAGTTTAGGCAGATGATGGTACTGCCTTGTTAGCAGCTCCAAGTGCACTAAGATGGAACCTTGTCTTTTGCCACTATATAGATGTGAGAGGATCATGGTGTAGAAGAAGAAATGAGAAAATACAATTTAAACTATAACAGGAAGACTCCAAAGTCATCAACTTATATTTGAGGTATTGCTGAAAAAACACAAGAAATTAGAAACTATGGGTTTATTTTATGTTCTGATTTTTTTTTTAACCAGGGGTCAAACTCATGGCCTGGGGCTTGCCAGGCAGGCAACTTGTGCCACTGAGCTAGATCCCCTGCCCTTCTGGTTTTTTTTTGAAAACAAAGAAGTTTTCCTAATAAAGATCTAAAGCATTATTCACACAGGAAAAATAATGATCTTATTAAAAGATAATTCACTCATGCTTACCTTTCACTTATTTCTCAATACTCACTTTGAAACAGTGTTTCTTAGGTCATATACTGATTTTTATTTTATATATTTACTTATTTATTGATTTGGTCATTCCTCTTGGATATTGGGTCATGAATCCAGGACCCTGCATATACCACCAAGTGCTCTACCACTGAGCTACATCCACAATGTAAGACATAGATTTTATAACACAAAAGGGTCTTCCCAGTCAGGAGTGCAAAACATTATTCAACTTATACCACACATGCTCCATTTAAAAATGATGATTAGTCTATTATATAATTATATTATTCCACTTAACCTTGCTATGAGAATTAGATGAAGTAGTGCATGTGAATATATGTATATCCAGTGAGTTTGCAATATCTTGGTTATATAATTTAGTCAAATTATTTAACTTTTATGCCTCAATTCCTTGTTTATTAAGTTTGGATTATTCTAGTAATTATCTCAAAGGGTTACTGAGAAGATTAAATGTCATGTACATGTAAAGACCTTTGAGTGGCGCGTAAGACCTGGTAAGTGCATACGCGTGATGATGCTGGTGGCCATGATGATGACGTATGACTGTCTTGTAGTAAACATGAATTATGTCCACACATTCAAGTGCTCTATAAATGACTCTTTAACAATCCACCTTCCATCATTTATAGTTTGCAGTCTAGTAAATTAGATGCTAAGTTTACAGATTTCCCCTCTATTTCAAATTTTATTATCTTTTCTTCCTTCCTTTATATCTTCTTTTCTCTTTCTTGTTGGGTTTGGCCCGGCGATTTGACACTTATCTCTGCAGTGCTCAGTAGATTACACAAATGGAGGAGCAAAGCAGATAAGGCCGATGACAAAGATCACTGGTTTTAATATAGACTAGGGATCTCATCCATGCTCTTACCCTTTCTATATGACCTTGACATGGGTTATTATTTTGAATGCTTTCAAATGCATGTTCATTTCTTCCACTTTTTAAACTCAGCTCACTGAAGATCTGTGATGATTCTGCATGTCTCTTGGCTTAGGTTGCCTCATGAGAATGAATATTTCCCTGTACTATTTTCCTCTTTCTCTCTAAGTCAACTGTTCCAATTGGGGACTCCCTGATAGTATCATGATTGTTTCAGGAGAGGTTTTTATGTATCCATCTTCATAGACCTTTGACTACTTTGGTTAGCTGACATGAAGGCAGACAAAACGAGAGGGGTCAGATGACACAGAAAAGAGTTTGGAGGGTGTTCCATTCTGCAGGAGTGATGCCACCAAATATTTCCTTTCATTGAAACACTTCCTTCCACACATTGAAGGCAATGTGACTGACACAGAAAACAAATTTTAATACCATGTTCCCATGTGTGTGTTTGCCACTAAGAAAATGAAGATGAAGAAGGCACAGTATTTGCTCTTGAGGAGCTTTTAGTCTAACATGTTTCATAAACTACACATACAATGAGAAAAAATGAGTGTCTGGCTGTTGTTATAATGATATATACTCTGTCCCTGATAAGCCAAATTAAAGAATGATCTTAGCTTTTTCTGAACAACAGCAGTGGTTTACTATAGGATACAGTCTTTGAGCCTGAGTCATGAAGGATGAGAATCAGAAAAAGAAAAAACAAAAAACTAGAGGGAAGTCCTTCTATATAACAAAAGCATCGGTAAGTGATGAGGTAGAGTTGTGGAGGTGCATTACGGTGTGCACATGTATGTGCTGCATGTATCATACTATTGTAAAAGTTCAACTCCACCAGGAATCTGGAGGTGGACTGACAACTGATGTAATAGTGAGAAGCGAGTGTTAAAGAGACGGATCTCAATACTAAAGGAAACGAACAAATAGAAGATGAAGAGGATTTCGGGATTAGTGCCTTATATTAGGAAAAGGGTCTTTCTCCCTAGAGACAAGGAGGAAGCACAGAGGCAGATGCGACTGATTCCTCTGTGAAGCACTGAAGGGAAGTCTGATGGGAGAAAGGCACTGTGGTAGTGGGAACCTTGAGGAAAATGGCAAACGTGGGGGCATTCACTAAGGACACTAAGAAAGAAAAAAAGTAGGAATAAACAAAATACCTATAATAAAGAAACAAACAAGAGTACATAAAACATTGCTTAGCATAATAGAACTAGGTAAGATTGTACATAGTGAATTGAGTCATAGTAACAGGCAGAGCTTGATGAGTTCCACAAATACCCTTCTGTTCTCTGTTTCAAGGAAGGATGACTGCAAATTACAACTGTGGTTGCTGGAATGACTAATAGGATAATATCGCTGGAGTCAAGTTACCGGTTTTAATATTGAAACATCATACTAAGAACACAAGTGATAGCAATTTCTTGACATTGCTTCCTGTTCCACAATCTGACATAATCTTTAAAATAAAGGATTACTGTCACTTACTGGACTTTTGTATAATACTTTCTTACTCTGTCCTAGCTTGCCTCAACCACATGTCACTTTGAAAATAGCTTTGGGAGCTATTTAAATCCCTCAGTAAGCAAAGTCGTGCCTTGTGAATCTGTACTTTCTTCAGTATAAATGATGGAGATTACTTACATTCTGCACATACACTGCGACTCCTGAAGGGTTAAGAAAGAGTGTTCCTAATCATGACGCACCAAAAGGTCAGATCAGGAAAGAATAACGGAAACAAGATCCAAGAAAAAATAGGATCATCAGTAACTCTGGTATTTGTGCCCTTTGGTGATAAAGATTGCCACGGTACTGGAAGTGGATAGAATTCAGAGTTTGGAGAAAACAGTCAGGGGCACTGCAAGATAAGGAATTTACAAGTAAAATAAATAAATTAAAGCATAAAATCTTTTGAGTTCTCTTGTGTTTTCGTGAGTCACTTTTGGTGAGAGATTCTCCAACTCACATGACATGTCAGTTCCCATGTTAACAGTAACTTTTTCCAATGTAGCAGAGTATTTCGGCTTTTCCTGTGTAATCCTGGGACCTTTGTGGATACGGCTATTAGGCTGTTGTGGATTGTTTCTGGCAATCAAGATTTCTGATGTAGAGACCCTTGAAAATAAGGGTCTCTAGCTTTTCAACAACCTCCACTTTGCGGTTTCAAATAATTCATTTTTGATTGATTAAAACAAACATGGTAGCAACATTCAGACACCTCCTCTGAAGGAGAATTCCTGTTCTGGGCCAAATGCTGCAGGAGTGAGACTGTTCCTGCCAAAGTGAAATTTTTTTCTCCTTCTTTGTTCTCCTTGATCACTCTAACAATCTATTGTGTACCCACAAAGCTGAAAGCTGAAATAACCCCAGTTTTACAAGTGAGATAACGGAGGCTCCGGGATAGAATAAAGATGCCACCCAATTGCACAGCTAGCCATAGCAGGAGCTGTGACCCTGGAGCTGTCTCAGTCTTCGGCCCCTGTGTTGTCCTACACATCACCCACCTGGTCCCTGGCAGGGAAGAAGAGTGGTGTCGTGTGTGTGTGTGTGTCCTCTGTACACTCACACCTGGAGGACGTTTGTCACTGTCCAGTCACTGATCTTTACCAGGACACAGTTTCCAAGAGGCCGAGCTCTTCTTACCCCGTGCTAGCACACCTATGTGCCAAGAAAAGCTGTGCAGTCCAGCGCCGCCGCCTGGGACCCCACAGGCCCCGCCAGCTGCGTCCCGCCTGCTTGCTCTTCTGCTTGACCCTCACTCCAGGGACGCGTGGGGCTGTTTAGCCGCTGTATCCACCAGGATCTGTTCAGGAAAACAGACCTGAGAAGGTTGCCTAGGGCTGCGCCAGCTTAAGGATCCTGCTGCCATCTAGGGATGAGTCGAGGCGTCTCCCCGCGTGCAGCGCGGTGACGGATGGCCGGGCAGGGGCGCAGTGCACGGTGTCCCCTCGCGCTGGCCCGCGTCCCCACGGCGCAGCCCCCGCGACCCGGCTCCGCAGCGCGCGACCCCGTGGCCGTCTGGGCCAGGGCTCTTGGCGAGGTGCACACCGCAGAGCAAGAGAAGCAGACAAAAACAGAGCGGAGGAAGGAGGAGAGTTGGAGTCGGATAAAACGAAAACAAACAAACAAACAAACAAAAAAAACACCAGCGAGAGAGCGAGGCGTGGAAACACCGCAGGAAGAGAGAGACACAAAGGCGGAAGGACTCTGTCCGGAAAACTAGTGAAGTGCAGTGTGTGGGTTTAGGGAATCTTGTCACTGTCATCACGCTGGTGTCACCATGAAGCATACTGAGGTCCAAAGCAACGAACTACTTTATTTTCCAAATATAATGTGCCAGATTCCCTCTTGCAAAGCGGGTGGAGTGGAATATTTGCTTTAATAAAGATCGCATAGAAAACCTGGAAGCCGGAAGCTAACTTTGCTGTTTTACATCACCGTGTGTGTCTGTAAGCATCTCTTTCTTTTCCAAATAGCAACGAGGCTTTCAAAGAAGGGAAGGGGACAGGTTCCCTCTAAAGGAAAGCAGGAGAGAACACGGACTGGGGAAAGGGCCCTGCTGTTGACCCGGAGGCCCTGCTGGTAAACTTCAAATCAAATTCTTTCTGAAAGGGAGTGTTATTAAAAGTAACTTTAATCCTTCCAGCTAGACGTTTCATAAAAGCATACAATTAATTCAAACAAATGACAAGAGCATTTTCTCTCCTACCTGTTTCCCCCTTCTGAGAGTAATTACTACAGGCTAGTCTTGTCTCATTTTGTGCAAATAGAAGCAGAAAGCTTTGGTAGGAGCCAGATTCTTTCTTTTCTCCTTGCCTTTTCCTTTCCCGCCACCCACCCTGAGTCCTGTTCAGCTCCTGGTACCAAGCAGACTGTCTGCAGATCCAGCCAAGAACAAAGGGGCGAATTTCAATATTTCCTCTTTGTGCAAGGTTAATTGAAAATCAACAAGTCACTTTTCAAATGTCATATTAAAACCGCCACTGCATCAATTTCCTTTTGGTTTCCATCTCCATAGGCGAGAGAGAAAAGTGTTTGGGGGGATGATGTGGAGGTAGGGAAGTAGGGACACAGTGAGAGAACAGAGGAAGAAAGAAGTGAAGGGATTAAAAAATCACAGACACACACAGACTCGAGCTGCAGAGAAGCTAACATGCAGTGGAAAATTGTTTCCCAGAGTGTCCTTAGTCAAAGGCACCCTTTTATTCAATACTTTGTTACTTGAAATTCCAAAGACAGAATTACATCCTAAACCTGGAAAGATTTTTACCTCCACATTTTTATATTTTAGTAAATGGATCACAATATGATTGTCATATATGCTAGTGTGGTTTAAAATCTTACAGGGTAATGCAATAACCTGACCATCTTCATTCTCCTTTCCCACTTTTTATTCCTTTCTGAAATTTGCACATGCGCAAACGCATACACTGTGTATGTAGGTACACACACGCATACACACACACACACACTCCTGTGCATACTCCTTACACTCAGCTTCATGAATTTCAGGCCAATGTTTGTCACACAGGATTTGGGATACCTTGAGGAGTTTTGTTTTCTAGTATAATTAGCTTTGCTATTGCCCCAGTGACTTTTTCTGTCTCTCTAGTTTCCTGAGTTTCATTTTTTTCATTTCTAAAATAGAGCATCATATTGGTTTCCTAAAAATCTTCATTCAAACTATAAAAGGTGCCACATGAAAAGAATGAGTATGTGTTGATTCTTTACTCCATGCTTGGGTTCACTAGTTCTTCCCCTTGATTAGGTGATCTAACTGATCCAGTTTTCTGACCCTGAAGCTTTGGTCTTATCAGTATTTCTGGGTTCTGCAGAACAGTTGGGGGAGCATTCTGCTGCCAGGCTATATCAAGCCAGCTCTCTGTTGTCTCCACTTGCCTGCTGCCTTGCTGCCCTGCCCTGAGGCCACTGTGCCCTGAAGCCAGTTGCTTTTGTGCACCACTGCTTTAGACACTGTGTCTCTACCTGGCACCTTATTTTCCAGGTGCTAGAATGGGTCCATTCCCCTTCTGCGATGCAATGGTAATGCAGCTCACTATGTTGCAACCGTAAGTCTACCCACTTCAACTCAGCCTGATCATGGCAGGCTTGTCTAATAGAACAAAAAATTCGTTTTTCCACATATTGAACAATTTAATATATCTACAAATAACTCTTTAGATAAATAAAGTAAAGAAACAAACTTATGAAACGAATTCATCCCGAGATAATCCGCCTACATAAACCAGACTTCTATACTTACTTTAATTTTAGTAGTGTGGACTATGTCAGTGATAACAAAAGTACCTATACCCCTAAATGAATGATAGATGACAACTACCTAATCTTATTAGAATATATGTATAAAGGGAGACAATCTACATCTAGCTGTTTTCCAAGCTTTCCTTATGGTGTTTTTCTTTTCATGCTAACTTTATACAGATAAAGCCTGTAACTTGTACCTTTGAATTTTTACCAACTCATATCTGTATATATACATGTTGTGCTCTATTGCACTTTTTCTTGTAAATATTAGTTTAAAATATCTTGCCCGGTAAATAAGTTTTCTTAACATACCGACACAATTGACTATTTCTTCGTACAGCGCTGTTCAGATAAGTCTGTCTTAAATCATTTAGGCTTCCATAATAAAATATCCTAGAATGCACAGTTTTCAAAAATAGTTCTAGATGATGGAAAAACCAAGATTATAATACCAGAATGTCTAATGTCTGGTGAAAGCTCCCTTTTTACTTCATTGATGATATTTTCTTCCTGTGTTCCCACATGGTGTAAGAAGGAAACCAGCTTCCTTGGATCTTTTTTTGTGAAAGAACTAATTCCATCCATACAGGTACTGCCTTCATGAATTAATCATTTCCCATGCCAGTCTTCTCTTAATGTTATTACCTTGGGGATTGGTTTTTCAATATAGGAATTGTCAGGACAGGGGGACAAACATTTAAAGCACAGAAACTTCTGTTATATATCAATAAAATACATGTGTCTTCTCATCACTCTCTAAACTTTATGAAAACTCTACAAGCTAAAAGGCAGATAGGCAATAAATAAATGTTGAAAGTTACAGAAGTATGAAAAATGAAAATGGATCTTGGGTTGTATTAGTGTATCTTCAATTTAGTGATAAAAGCCAAATTGATGACTGAACTGGACCAGCAATGCAGTAGTCAGATGATTCAATAAATTAATACCTTCAAACAATTTTGTCAGTGCTCATAGATGCAGTTAAGTTGACAAAATGTGTATGTGCATCCCAACATACTCTTTTACCTAGTGAGGCTGCTTATTTAAGACATGGTTACATTGAAAATTTGCTGGCACAACTTATGTTGAGTTCCTTAAAGTGAACTAGAAATCCCTGCCTTCAACACCACACACAAAATAAAAAGTGAAGAGTGAGGGGAAAAAAATGGTAACAAAGGACATTTAACACTAAATCTACTCTGAGTTGCAGTGGAATTGTGGAAAACATGTTGCAAAGTGCTAATAGGCATCTTTTAAATTCCTACCTCCAGAACATTGGGTACTTACAATAGTATATTACTTTTGCATGTTACTAGTGTGCTATATTTCAAGAAACATACTCTCCAGAATCTTTTACAAGGCTCTTATAAGAATGTGAACTGAAATATAAATATGTGAATAGAAT
Source organism: Hydrochoerus hydrochaeris (assembly GCA_004027455.1). Taxonomy (NCBI): domain Eukaryota; kingdom Metazoa; phylum Chordata; class Mammalia; order Rodentia; family Hydrochaeridae; genus Hydrochoerus; species Hydrochoerus hydrochaeris. Next base: position 73,692 of record PVLA01008301.1, read on the forward strand.
TTATTTACAATGACAGAAATGGGAATTGGAATTAATGTGTGCATAGTGAAAGAAAAGCCTGAGAACTTGAATTAGTATAACTGGAGCTACCCTAACACTTTCTTTAATCCTTTATGTAACCTTGGGCAAAAGCTAAATCCCTCTGACACTAGAATACCTTGGAGATATTGCCGGTTTAGTTCCAGAGAATCACTACAAGCTCATATAGTAAAACCCAAGTCAAAAAAGCTGGTTTCCCAGTATATTTAAAAGTTATGTTTATATCTACAGTCTATTGTGTGCTATAGCATCATGTCTAAAATATGTATACAACTTAAGTATAAGAGAATCTATGGTTCAAAATTACTAATTATCATTTTAGCTTTGATTGAATCATAATTATTTTGCTGGTAGAGGGTCTTGACTAAATGATTACATCTGCTAACTGATCATGGCATAGGAACACTGGGGAGGCTGCACTAATTTCTTAAAGTAAGACAAAAAAAGAAGTTTAGATTAGTTGGCTTTTCTTTTCACAGAAGATTTCTCTGTAGCATGCAGTGTTTGACAGCATTTTACTGCCAGTAGAATTTCTTTCAAAATTAGAGTCAGTCTTCTCAAATGCTGCTGCTGCTTTATCAACTGAGTTTATGTGATATTCTAAATCTTTTGTCATTCAACAATGTTCAGAATATCTTCAAGTGGAGTACATTCCGCATTTAACAAACCACTTTCTTTGCTCATCTACAAGTAGTAACTCTTCATGTGTTAGTTTTATTGTGAAATCAGAGCAAATTTAAACATTTACATGTCTTTTTGCTAGTTTTTATTTTTTGTACCAGGGATCAAACTCAGGGTCTCACACTTGCCAAACAGGTGCTGTGCCACTGAGCTATACCTCCAGCCGCACATGTCTTTCCCTATAATAAACTTTTAGAAATTAAGATTCATTGCACGTTTTCAACAGTCCTCATAGCATCTGGATTGGTGAAGAATTTCCAGGAGATTATGATACAACTTTGCACAGATTCGTCAGGAAAATCATTATCTTAACAACTCTACCTTACAAAATATACTTCACAAGACTTCAAGGTAGAAATTATTGCTTGATCTCCAGCAATCAGAATAGATGCAAGCAAACTGGAAAAAACAATAATTTCATTGAACAACTTCTTCAGAGCTTTCGGGTGACCAGAAGCTTTGTCAATGAGCAGTAATATTTTGAATAGCATATTTTCTCTTTCTCAAAATTGGGCTTAGACAATTTAGTAAGCCACTTGTGAACAGACAAACCATCAACCTGACTTCATTGTTTCATTTATAGATCACAGGCAAAGTAGCTTTAGCATAATTCTTAAGGACCCTAGGATCTTTCAAATGGTAAATGATCGCTGGTTTCAATTAAAAATCACTCATTTCATAAGTACATAGTAAGAAAGTCACTTTGTATCCTAGAAATTTTAAAATATGGCATTGACTTTTACTCTCAAGCTATTAAAGGCCTAGCTATTATCTTTGACCAATATAACCCTCTTCTCACTACACGAGAAATCTGTTTAGCATGTTCATCTTCATCACTGGTGTTAATCTAGATATTCTAGAATAGAAGTTTAAGAAGAAATTTGTTGTTTCTTCTATGTGAATACTTTACTCTGCACTTTTGTCTTTTAAGTAAGGCTTTTGTCCTTAATTGTCATGCACCAACTCCTGCAGGCTTCAAATTTTCTTCTGTTGCTTCCTGTCTTCCTTTAGCCTTCATAGGATTGAAACTATAGAGCTGATCTGGACTGGACTTTGGCTCAAAGGGACATTGCGACTGCTTGGATGATCTACTCAGACCTCTAGAGCTTTCTGTATGTCAACAATAAGGCTGTTTTCCTTTCTTATCATGTATGTGTTCATTCAAGTAAAATTTTAAATTTTCTTCAAGAACTTTTCCTATGCATTCACAAACTTTCTAATTTGCTGAGAATACTAGCTATTGGCCTATGTCCATTTAAACAGTACTTTCTCATTAAGAGTAATTCTTCAGTTTTTGATTGAAAGATGTTTGATACTTCATTTCACTGGAACTACTAGAGGCTACAGAAGTATTATTAGTATGCGTAATTTTAATATTTTGGGTTTCAGGGAATAAGGAGTCTTGAAGAGATGGCCAGTCAGTGTGCAGAACTAACAGAACATGTATGAAACTTTAAGTTTGCCATCATGTATGAGTGGTCTGTGCCATCCAGAAAAACAAAACAGAAATATCAATGATCATGCAGATTACTAAGACAGATATAATAATAGTTTAAAATTCAAAATAATGTCAGAATTACTGAATTGTGACATGCAGACAGGCATGAACATATACTATTGGAAAAATAGTGCAGGTAGACTTGCTTGATATACAGTTGACACATACATTCCAGTTGTAAGAAACACAGTAACATTGATGTATAATATACAATGAAGTATAATAGTATAAGGTATACCTAGTGTCTTTATTCTTTTGTTTTTGAGAAGGGGTAAAGAGGCAATTGATGTGATAATCCTGTTCAACATGTATAATATACATGAGTCATTATCTGCAAGGTTATTGTAAAAAAGTTATATACACACTGAATTACAGAACTTATCACTAATTATATTTTAGTAACATTTCCCAATATGCTGAATGCTTGTATAAAGAGTCATGATGTCTGGCAGTTTTATAGCAAAGAGTTGTCCTGCAGTTCACTTGGATCTCTTAAACAGTAAAAGATAATTATGGCATTTATCATATTACAAATATTTTTATTGTGTTTCAAAGATGCACACAAAAGGTAACATCTCACAGAAAAGACTGATACAAATGCTCCAAAGCCTGGAAGGGAAAAGAGCTGCGGTGAAGAGTGGGCCAGCTAGGATTTGCTAGAACAATGTCTTTACTCATTTACATTGCATGGTTTTTATTCCTATCTTACTGTCTTTCACTTCAAAAATCTCCATCTACACCTCAGCACTAGCATTTAGTGAGATCTTCAAATCTTCAAATCCGTCGAAGTCTGCAGTTTCCAGCATCAAAGCTTCTGCTTAATGTTGAGTTAATACTCAGTCGTGCCAAAGCTTGAAGCTTTCAACGCAGCTCTGAAACCAGCTGTGACACATCACTAATGCTGAATCTCCAGCTCTAGAGACTGCTGCCTGCACAGAGTAAATGCATCATTTTTTAAAGCTCTGTCACTGCAGTCTAAGTGCTGTATAGGGTGTAATTGGGGATGTTTGAAAAAAAAAAAAAAAAAAAATATATATATATATATATATATATATATATATATATATATATATATGTTTGAAACAATTTTACAAGAATTGTCTGGGAAACCTTATTAGAACTTTTTTCTTTTTAACTTTTCACAGTCCCAGAAATGAGTCTATTGGTAGTTTTTACTGATCAAGTTCTTCTTTTCCTTCCTTTGGTCATCTTTCCCTTGAATCAAAGTAAATACATTTGAAGATGAAGATATTTCTCTGTGTCTGTAGTCTTAGAATTGCTGATCTTGGAATCAAGAAGAATATGGGTATATCATAGTTTAGGATAATGTTGTTTTAAGTGTGTCTCATGAAATAACAGCATAGGCCTATTTTGGAAGCTTATGAGAAATTCAAATTTTCCACCAAATCAGAATATATAGGGTAGCACTCAAGAACCTGTTTTAATAAGCCATCAAGGTGACTTGCATTCAATGCTAAAGTTTGAACATCATGGCATTAGGCTATCTGTGTTCAAAACTTCCTCATACTGAATCCTTCTGCTGCCCCACTCAGAGTATTTTAAAGATAGAAGAGTCACTACAGTAAAAGCAACTTATCCTGTGAAAACATTTTAAAAATTTATTAAATAGGAATCTGCTTCAATGACCTTTTGTTTATTTCTCCTCTCTTAAATGTTTGGTTGATTGAAATTACTGAATGTATTTGTATTAAAGACAAGAAAACTTTTATTTTTGCCTTTAGGATATATTTACTCAATATGCTAAATCTGTATCATCCCTATTTCATGAGGCAGTTCATCAAATACTGAAAACTCCTGAGATGCCCAAGTCCTCTTCTTTTGTTAGCAGTGTCTAGAGCTCTCACATCCTTCTTAAGAGGACACTTCCCTCATATTCATGTATTTCATGCTGATTCTTCTCTGTATATTTCTCAGAAGAAATAACAGTAACTTCCTCCTTCTTCATCTTCTCCCTCTCCTCCTCTTTCTCTTATTCTTTTTCCTCACCCCTCCTTTTCTTTTATCTTTTCCTCCTTTTTCTTTTGCCACCTTCTGCTCTACCTCCTTTCTCTTTTTTTCTCTTCCTTTGCCTTCTCCTCCTACTTCCTATCTATCAATCAGTCAATCTATCTATCTGAAAACATATATTTTCTTGGAATAAATAGTAAGGCATACACAAACACATGCACACAGACATATACATACACATATACACACATGCACATAGATTAGACATTTTTGCCAATCAAATTTCCTGTTGCAGGGACAAAAATATTCAATGCCCACAATTTAAACAGGAAGAGATTTATTTTAGCTTAAAGTTTAAGAGATTTCAGCCCACAATTGACTGGCATTAAGGCAGAACCATCATGGCAGAAGGAATAGTGAAATATAGTCACTCACTTTAAGGCAGAAGAGTGGTACAGGGGAAGAACCCTGGAGGAAGGGGCATGAACCGTATATATCATCAGCAAAACCATGAATCACTTTCTCCAACTTGTTCCTACCTATTCATAATTCTTTAATTGTGAACTCATAAATATGTTAGTATATTGATGAGCATAGTACAATTTGACATCAATCACCTCTTCAAGAGTCTCTGAATCCAGTCAGCTTGGATCTAAATGAGGATTAACCATCTCAGGTTTCAAGCTTGGACCTAAGTAAGGATTTGACATATCTGATAACACTTCTCACGAGATGTCTGAAAACACTTTGAAAGCTGCCAGATCCATGAAACTATGGAGTAGTAACAAACCCTCAGAGATGTCAGTACTTTGGATTTCTCTCCAGTGTAATCTCAACCGGACTCATGTTAGGAGCTAGAAGAATCGTATGCACAGGAATTAGCAAGAGTAAATGTTATTTCACTTACAGTTTTGTAAGTGAAATCTACGTAGAACTCAGAATACTCAACTCACAGCATGATGGGAATGTAACCCCAATTCCCAGTTTCAGAGGCAACAATGCCCATCTTTGGTCTATGAAGTACCTCAAGGCTGTGGTGTAACAGAATGTGCCACACCCTCCCCAGCCAGTGTACTTCAATTTCTAAGGTGCCCAGGTAATAGTTCCTGTTGCAGCTCTAGTAGCTTCTGTCTCCTGGAAATGGCTCGTCACTGTGATGCATAGCTGTTCGCAATGATGCATATTGTAAGAAACAAATCAAAAGCAACCAGGGCTGGGGATTTAGCTCAGTGGCATAAGCACCTGCCTGGCAAGTGCAAGGTCATGAGTTCAATCCCTGGTACTGCAAAAATAAATAAATAAAATAAAATTTAAAAAAAAATAGATACTCTACTTCTGTACTTCCCCTTTGCAACCCCATAAATTACCTCCTTCCCTTAAACATCAGGGCTTGATATTTTGCGAATGATCCCAATCAGTGCCAGTTGAAGTAAAATAAATCTGCCTCCAAATTCTGGGTGTCATTTCAGTGTTCTGCTTGCCACTGCGGTGGGAGGCTGCTAGGTGAGCCCTGGATCAAGTAATACCTGGTAGCTGACACTAAGGACAAAGAGTAAGACAGGGAAAGGTGCAATGTTACACCAGGATGCCAGCGTCATCATCCTTCCCAGAGAACTAGTAGCTTCTGAAGGGAAGTTATTTCACCTGGACAAACAGCAGGGAAGACTACATGGCCAGTAGGGTTTGGTCAGCTATGGAGGATGTGTTTATTGTTCATTTAGCTTAGCATCGCAGGACACTCTCAAGGAAGTTCTGAAAACTTTTGACAATGAACTTTGGTAAAGGTGTTAGGTTTCTATAAGCCCAGAGGTCAACAATTATTTCCATTTATTTATTCAGCTGAGGTTATATTCTAAATAACTGGATAGCACATTTTATAATTAACTCTCCACCGTGAACATTTTCTACTGCTCATAACTATTCAAAAATACTATAATTCTTATTGGCTGTATAGTACTTAGCACATAGTCCATACTGAATTTTAAGATTTTTTTTTCTGTGACTGTTATGGGCAGAATGCATGCCCTCTCCAGCACGATTCATATGCTGAAATCCTAATCCTCAATGTCTTATAATGTCACTGTGGTTTGTGATTGGATATTTTAAAAGATAATCAAGTTAAGATAGAGGTCATTAATTTAGTCCTTAATTCAACATGACTGGTGTCCTTGTGAGGAAAGGACCTCAGGACACAAAGGCACATACAGTAATAAACATAAGAAGACATGGTCAGAATACAGACAGTTAAAAAACAAGGAGACAGGCTTCTGAAGAAACTAATCCTGCTTTTAACTTGATTTTGGATATCAACCTGCAGATGTGTAAAAATGTAATTTCTGTTGTTTAAGTCATCCAGTCTTTGGTATTTGTAACAGCAGCCCAAATAAATTAGCATAATGACTCTTAATTTTCTTAGAATCTTTGACTTATATAACATTTGTATATCCTGGTATGGAAATAATCATGGATCTCACTGATAATTTCTTTAGTATAAATCTCTACAGCTAGAATTACTGGGTTGAAAAGTGATAGTGATAATTGCCCCATAGAGCATACAGACCTGAGATATGGATGAATTTTGGAGCACTTATATATGATTCAGTCTGTACTAGTCATAGAGAGTGGTGTACATTAGAGCTATTTCTGTATCCTGTCTCCCTGATGTACCAGTTTTGTGATATGAAGGTGCCATGCAGCACCTGACAACCAATGGATGAAGGATCTGGGAAAAAAATAAACACAAATGGAAATATATAGAGTCAGAGGTAATCTGCAGAAAATTATTCTAGACCCTTTTGCTCAAGTGTAATATAAACTGTGTGTGGTTTTTCTCCTCATATTTAAGAAAAAATATAAATTTTACTCAAATTCACCAAATTTGATAAAGCATAAAAAACACTTTTGAAAACTATCACTGGTAACAATTAAAATTTAATCATTTTTAGGGAAAAAAGTACCTTTTCTATAACCATATAAAGGATATTATAAAATCTTATGAATAGTGCATAGCCAAGAATTTAGGAAAACTCTGAGGAGATAAACTAGGGACAACTATAAAATGGAATGAATTTTAGATATATGCCATTCAGATGAATTTCAAAGGTGTTTTGTTGATCTGAAAATGTCTGAAAAGTTTATAATACTATGTGATCTCTTCTTAGAATGTTTTGGAAAACAGTAAGGTACATGGAAAAAAGTCAGTATTTCCCAGAGATTTAGAGGGGTGGATAGATTAAACTACAAATGGACAGTAAGAAGGAATTTTGCAGTTTGAGTAACCCTTCTGTTTCTTAATTATTTTTGTAGTTGCATGCATCTATGTCTGCTAAACATCATAAACTGTACTTCTCAAAGTTGATTTTATATAAATATAAAAATTGAAAAAATCATTTTGAAAATTAAATATTAGGGCCAGAGATTTAGCTTAGCAGCTGCAAGACTAAGTGTAAGATCCTGAGTTTGATTATCAGTACCAACATGAATAAATAAATAATCAATAAATAAAAAATCAAATATTATATGTGAGGTCTGAGAAAAATATGGTGAGCATATAGTTCTTACTGTGAAAGCAAGCATTGCTATTAATCCGCCTCAAAAGGCTCCTCTGGCCTTGAACACCCCACTGCCTTGTTCTCACACTTTCTTAATAATAGTGGAAGTTCTCTTTCAGTGTCTTTCCTTCGACCCTCATGGCTGCCTCAGTGTGCTGAACTGACTCAACACTTTTCTCTTTAATGTTCACTCCACTTTGCAGGAGAGCTAGAAGTCACCTGGCATCAGATGAAGTAAATCAGATGAAGTAAATTAGATGAAGTAAAACACATGATGGTGTTTTTCTTTGACAGATACCGCATATACACACTCTGTAAACTCTTCAGCAAATGGCAAGAATGATAAGATAATTCTGTTTGAAATTAGGGAAAATATTTTCATGCAAATTGATGGAAATGAAGTTTTAACTGTAACACTTTTTAAAATTTAATGATTCACTTAGTTTTTGATCACAAGTCCTAAATGCTCCAGGAAATTAATATTCTTCGTATCTGTGTATAGTGGAATTTTTCTGGTTTTAAAATTATAGTCTGCTTTGACTTTTTTCATTACCCTAGATAAATATAAGTTTTTAGACTTGGTTTGTATTCCTACATTTACTAAATGGTTTGTTCCATTACCTAGGTCTCAGACTGTGTTACAAAACCTAGATTTCCCCTGTGGAACTGAGCAGACATCATATTGGACTCTCTGTACCATAAGAGATTTGTAATAGTGTCATATGATTTTGTTAGCAATGCATGCTAAACTCTTTAGTTATCAGTTTGTGTTATACAAAATAAGAATAAACTATGTGTTTAAGTAAAATTATTGTTACACTGAAAGCTATAGTGTCATTAATCACCGTGTAAATCCCCTCCCACTTGCTTCAAACACACTTATTCCATCAGTTTTGTCACTTTCTGAAACAATTCTTATGCACGTCTTTAGTTAAGGTGATGTGACTGTCTCAATGTCCTGAGTGGATTTATTTTAACTCTGGAAAAGAGCTAAATCCTGTGATGCCAGAGCTGGTGAATAACGTTAAAGAGGGCATGCTACAATGGTTTTATGAACCTGCCTTTCTGTTAGATGCTCCTCTGCAACAGTATTTACCAGGTTTTTAAATCACATTTTCTAAAGACACTCAGGAAAGGAATCTCCTGACTGCTTCAGACGAAGGCAGGAATGATACGGGTGTCTGAAGTAGGGTGAGAGGTATTTAAGGGGGATTAATGACAAGGTTACCTTTTGCTCTAATATTTTTTAAGTGTAAGTATTCAATATAATTTTTTCATAACCACTTGTCCAAGTTTGCTCTTTGCTACTGTGGTGGATGGCTCTTTTTTAGTATTTGTGCTGCCAAAGCGAGCACTGTGGTGAATGACTCTGGCACACACACTGTGCAAGTGCTTCTGTACTAAAGCCTACCAGGTGGACAGGCTCAGTACCTTAACTAGGGAGTGGCCGTGGGAGCTGAAGGAGTGTACATCAATGAAAGAATTACCTTGGTTGACAGCAGAATTACTAGGACTCTGTTGAGGTCTCTTCCACAGATGGTTAGGTGAGGTACATAGAAACAACTTTTCTGTATCACAAAATACATATACAAAGGAAAAGACAGAGCACAAACCACAAGAGAAAGAGAGAGAACGTGGTAGAGGGAGAACTGGGAAGGAGGAAGGGAGAAAAAGAGGGAGGGGCAGAGGAGGAGACCTTTGATACCTTACATTCCATCAGATTCAGTGAATAGTTAAGTTACCACTCTGCATAAGGTACAGTGATACCCATTCTCACAAACATTTCATTACGCTTACCTCTCTGGCTGTATATTGGTCTATGTTCTGTCACTCTGAAAAATACCTGTGCATGCATTCTTTATAAAGAAAATCGGTTGTTTAGTTCAGAGTCCTGTACACTCAAGAGTATGGGGCTGTATTTTGCTGAATGTCTGTCTCGTTACGCAGGACATCACAGCAGGACATTGCAGCACAAGTACACAGAAGGAAAGATCACTTACTGGATAAGGAGTCAGAGGAGCAAAGCTCATTTTTTGATAACTCTTTCATGAGAATGAGCTACTTTAATGTATCTTAAACCCTGCCGAGTCGTCCTCCTGATGATTTATGATCTCTCACTTGGCCCTACCTCTTAAGGGTCCCATCATCTATCTCTCAGCATCACAGTGAGGACCCGGTTTCTAACTCACCAGCCCTCTCAGTACACACTCAAATCATGTCAAGATTACAACACCGAGTGTGATACTTAAGATGCCAACCTTTTCCCCCCAGCTACTACAAGATTAATTTCTCACTGAAGTTTCCCAAGATGTTTGGAAATAAAAAAGCACAAACAACTAACTTTGTCAGTCTTAATCTTTGTGTCGTTTTCATTGATGGCACTTAAAAAAATAAAAAAGAAAAAGAATACACAACAAACCTCTGAGATTAAATAATGATTTTCTCATTTTTATATCCCATACTTATTTTGTAGTATCAATATAGGTACCTGATGAAATAACTCCCGAGTAGCATTCTCTAGGGTAATAAAAACTTTCTGAGCATCTCAGGGATATAATTACCATGAACACTCAGAGTAATCAGCAATTATACAAAATATTGATTGTGTTCTTCTCATCTTACATCTTGGCCAAAATATGTAACCAGTGATGTATAAATCACACTTATCCTGGCCTCTTTGTTTGGCATAAACTTCAGCAGCTCGGGTTCTCACTGCAGTCCTGCCAACACAGATGCCCATTTTTTGAAATTCTAACCTACAGAATAATAAAGTAGGAAACAGTGGAAGGCAGCAGGTACTGGCTGCAGATGTGAGCACCATGTGGCTCTTCCCCTGGGGAGATAGCCCATGGTTTGCCTTGGGTATTCCTTCAGATCATGGAAACAAACAGTGCCTTTGTGTGAATGTAGATGGAAATTGAGGCCCAGTGGGGCTTAAAATTCACCTGAGGGGCATAGTTCAGAGTGAAGTTAGAAGCAGGCCATTCTCCACATAGCTGGAGTAATGTAGGAAGTAACAAAGCATGAGTGCATCAGTTCATTCCACCCAACAGCCGTGGGGGCACAGCTGTTGGACCCTATAGCTAGAGCACTCCATTCTTGTAACACTAACTACAGTCACAGAATTTACCAAATCACAATGAGTCATCTATTTTTTTATTTGCGTTGTTCATTATGGACACTTCCATAACAAATATGCTTCCTTAAGTCTATTTCATTAACAAACAAAAACCCAGGAACATAGTCATTTTATCATCAGTGGTTATTGGGCAAATAATATTGTCTATTTGTCCCAGGATTTTTTATGTTTAATTATTAAAATTTAAAACAGATTTACAAGTGGTCTAAAAAATAAAGTCAAAATTTTCACCCAGGTATGTGAGAAATTCATATTTAATATGTGACATGGGAATTCCTGATTAGTAAGTAACAAATCTGAGGAGAAATAAGGAAGGCTCCTTCTGGAAACCTCAGACAATGTACATGCAAAGGCAAGCTGAGGCATGCTGAGCTCTAAACCTGACTGGGTATTAAACACACTAACAATTGTGTGAAATTGTTTCAGACTTTATATTAAAATTCCACTTCATCTTGCAAAAATCTCTAGGAACAAAGAGGGTAACAGTGAAGGAAATCTAGAAGTATAATTCAGTCTATAGTATCCTTTGGAGGAAAAATGTATTCAAAATAATTTCTGATATTTCACAAGTATGAGGTAGCACCAGTCCTTTTCTAGACTATCAGTGTCTTAAATTTGAATACACAAACACACACACACACACACACACACCTGACAAGATTTTTCTTCTCTGTCCAATTCATTCTTTGTCTGAGCTTCCAGGTAAGCACCTAAGATTGCACTTTGACTTCGGAGTTCTACGGGTTGGTTGGCCTGGAGTAGAACTTAGCACCTCCACAGGATCAGCTCAAACTTGTGGAGGAAGAGCCAATTTAATACAAAATAACTGTGACTTGGTCTAACTTAGTGCAAAGTAACTCCAAATAACAAGTACAACCAAAACCACAGTGCTTCTAGGCACTTTCTACTTCTTGAATTCCCATAGTGCCTCAAATAGGGTCCCAGATGTATTTGACCCTATTCTTCTCAGATGGTATTGTTAACAACTTGGACTGCTCTGGCCCATCAAGTTTTCCAAGTAGTAAATGTTCTTGCTCCTGCAGACTCACATCCATTGCCCTTTGATTTATGGTGCTGAAATCTCAGCTCTCAGCTCTCAAGTTTCATTTGTTTGCTACCTTTTTAGCTTTTATTTGGGAAGAATGAATTTACATTTAGTTGATAAATTCATCCTTTAAAAATAAGCCTTAAAACATTTTCTTGGTTGATAACCAATTTAATATCTCTAAAATCTACCTTTCCTCTGTTCTTCAGTTCTCTTTATAACTCATAATGTACATTTCAAAATTTAGCAGTCGGCTCTATGTGATGCCTCAATACAGAATAAAACGAGCCCTGTTTCCTTTCTGCAAGCACAACTCAGATTATGTTACTTTTTTCCTTCTTTGAGGTTGTACATCTATTTGACTTTTGTTGATCAATTAAACATTAAAAACCAATTTGCATTTGCCTTGTGCCCCTTTTCTTCTTTGGAACTGTAAAGCCTAGAAATGACAGTTTGCTTAAGTTGATCTTCCTGGTTGGTTTTCTGTGTCAAGTGTAGATCTAGCCACCAGATTCCTGACAAATAATACGAGTAAGAAACAAACTTTTGCCTTTCATGTTTCTGAGATTTGGGTGAGATTTCTTTCCTAACATCAAGTCCAGCACAGATGGTAAATTCTCTAAAACCTGGTTGTGATAGGATGTATTGTCAATAATATTGTAGTACTTAAAAAGCATTGACTGCTCTTTATTTATTTGGTATTGCCTAGGTGTCTGAAAAAGATATGGAGATATTTGGACAATAATTAATTTGTTCAATGTAAATGAATTGAACACATATCCTCTTGTTGTGATAGTCTTTTATTTTCAGAGAAGAAAGAGTTGAGTGATAGGAGATACTTGCTGAAAATAATCAAGGTCATTTGACACAGATAAATAGGTCAAAATGCCATTCTAAGGAGCCCATGAAGACTCTCCAGGTGTTGAAAGTATCTTTAGACTATCACTAGTAAATGGCTAGTGGGGGCTTCTGTGAATAAATTTAAGACAAAATCAACAAGATAAGATAATCTGCCTATCTGTCTTTTTGTTTTTTTGTATGTATTTGTATATTTTCTGTGTGTATTTTACTTGTATTATACTCTATTTTTCTTAGAATCACCTGAAATAAATAGAAAAAATGCACAATGACAGCCTGGTAGGAGAAAAAAAATTCATAGCTGTGGCTCAATTATGCAGACAATTTGAGAAGAGCAAAGTCATTCGGGAAGAATGAACTGTATGGAACTGTATGGAAATTAAATAGTTGATATACTAGTTATTAATTCATTCACCATACTTACTGAACATGCTGAGAATTCCAGTGGCAAGTGAGATTTCTGCCATGTCTATCCTTATTGAAGTTTATAGTCTACTGCAGGAAAAGCTGTGAACAATTATTTAATTTTCTATTGTGTTGACTTCAATGGAGAAATGCAGTAAAATTAAAATGTATAGGGCAACCTATGCTGGGATCACAGGGTATTAAATGTCCTGGAATTAGTTTTCTCCTTGCTGATATGCAATATCTAACAATTACAATTTAGAGAAGGAGAGATTTTATTTGACTTACTGCTTTGCAAGGTTGAGTTCATGGTTTGCTGACTTCAAGTCAATAAGAAAAGGGTGGTGCCAACCAAATGCAATTGATTCATAATAAGCAGAGAAACAAGGTTTAAAAGTATAGGGCAAGGGACCATATTTATAGTCAAAGACCTTAAGTCTGCAATCCACCCAGAAGTGTACTCTATCAATCACTCAGGGGGATCACAAAGCCAATCAAGTTTGCCCTCCACATAACTGTCCAGCTCTTTAACTAGAAACTTGGGAGATGGAATCAGACGTAGAGCTAGTACATAGGGCACAATGCTAAAAGGGTGATAACTGAAGTTGGAGAGGAAGTAATGGTTCTCTAAGGAGCTTTGTACTTCATACCAGTGAAGGGGGTAGTAAGACATGGGTGAATTTCTGTTGTCTTGCTTTCTTATAAATGTTTCCATGTGACTGACATTATACTGTTTGGGGATCATCAGATGGAATGATTTAGAGATATATCTCAAGAAAAACAATATTAAGAGTTAAAATGGTAATGTATTTCAAATTTCTCCCATCTGTGCACTAACATGTGTCATAATCTGTATACCATGATAGCATATGAAGATTCTCAGTAAATAATGGTGACTTATTTAAGGTCTGGTATGTGAAATCATACTTTTCTTTGGAAGATGTTTGTATCTTACAAGTTATGTGTTTATGAATATGTATATCATAGTCATTTTTAATAAATCATATATATTCAGGAAAATGTCAATATTGTCTTTTATAAAACATTCATATTAAACAAAAGAGAATTATGACTTTTCACCCATTTGAAAATAAAAATATAAGATTATATTTAGGTTGTTTTTCTCAGTAATTGTTTTTATTTATTATTTTGGTATTTTTTCTTTTAAAATGAAAAAATAATAAAAATGATGATATAGAATTCCCAAACAATATAATAGGCAGTTAGAAATGGTTAATATATTGTGTTGTTATCTTCAAAGTAGTTGCTCAGTTTGCAAGGTATAGATGTGAAAAAATGATCAAGCAATGGAAACCACACTGTTCTTTTTGATGAAGTGACAAAGATTAGTAGTGTAATTATCTGTCTTAAATATATAATAATTTTTTAAAAATGTCATTGGAGGTACTTGTTTCATTCAGGCCCCAGAGCAGCACATACCTGCCTTCCCTCCCGGGGTCAGCCAGTCCCACCCTCCTCTTGGAGGTTGTCATTCAGGACAAGCAGAGGGACGTGTGACTGGGAGCTGAGAAGCAGTTGTCAAGAACCTTACTTCACTGCTTTGCTCGCTGCACCTTCTGCAAAGGAAGGACTGCATGTGGCTGAAATCTCCTTAAAGTGAAAGAACGACCCTTCTCAGAAATAGTGGGGTGACTCCCAAACTGCTTCAAAGCCATCTCGAGGCAATGTTGGTGACACGGAAGCCATGTCTCTGGATAGCAGTTCTGTGGGGCCAGACTCCGGAGGGCCTCCGAGGACGGCAGAGGCAGACTCCAGCAGCAGCTGTTGAGACAAGTGGCAGGAAGCAGGGAAACTGCACAATGGAAAGGGAGGAGAAATGCTCTAAGGAGACACCACAACAAAGATTCAAACAGTGTGACTCAGCCAGATGGTTGGGCAAACCCATTGGCAGATGGACCAGTAACATACTCAAGCATGAGGAATTGTATGGGTCTTGGGAGCAATGGTTTAAAGCCAACTTTTTTCTTAGTTTCTAAGCCTGAGAAAAATGAAGAAAAAATCTGGTACTTGGTTACTTAAAATAAACAGAATGAAATAAGAAGTAAAATATTCTCGTAGGAGTCTCTGCTTCAGTTTCGCTGTAATCTCGTTAGGAAGTACTATGCAGGTGGAGTAAATTACTATGCCAAAGATTAGCTGTGTGATGCATTTTTTGGTGCACTTAGATCAGAAATATTTACTAAGTCTATACTATACTAGACTAGGTACAGAGGAATCAGTACTAAGTAAGGTAGCTTGTAATTTCTGATTTAATATATAAATGGTTTGTTGGGGAAAAAACACATGATGTAAGGTAGTATTGCAATGTCATAATTGACAAAACAGGAAATTATAGGGTTCATTGGAAGAGTAGAGGAGAGAGATTTTGGAGGGTTGAAGGTGATCAAGTGTTTCCAGAAATTATGGAGAAGAAACTGAGCTCCAGCAGTAGAGAAGAGTAAGAGATAGAGGAAAGAGAAGGCACATTTAGAATATGAATCCCAAGCATGAAAGAAAACAAGGAAAAAACAGCATCTGAAAAAGTCTGATGGCTGAGAGAGTTTGCTGTAATTCAGAGCGACCAGAGGTTTATCATTGTGTCTGATGCATAGTGCTTAGTTTTTGGTTGGCATTTGAATTAAAATCTAGTTCTTAAAATGGATTTTTTCCTGATTGAACCACAAGCCACCTTGAGTTGAGAAATACGTAGATTAACAGAACATATGAGTTTAATGAAATTCTCTGAGTAAAATTATTCATTTTTATTCTGTGCCTCAGATTTTTATCTCAGTCACCAAAATTTTAGAAGAACAGAACCAGCTATTCCTATATGTTCACTTATGATATGTACAGACACACACAGACTCACATATGTTATGTACACACACATCACACACACACACACACAAACACAGACACACAGAGTCTTCTATTTTTGTTTATAGGAATACATTATTTTTCACCCTCTTTCATTTCTACATATGAAAGAATAAAAACAACAAAATTTATTTGGACACAATCCAAAATGTGTTTAGACTATCTATGTATTCTATAGAGTACTGTGATTCAATTAACAGTGTTTTAAAATACAAATGCAAAAAAATGATAAAGTATTTATTAAGAAGGCATAGTTTGACAAAGCACCCTAATAAAATCATGGTGCTCTTCAATTATTCTAATTCATGAAGGCACAATTACCTTAAACCACATAAAAAGTTCAAATAATTGTACATTATTGAATGTAAATAAATGCTTGCATATGAACTTTTAAATATAGAAATAAATTGCCTTAGATTTTGGTTGATTTTGCCAATTTTTTTTGCCAATTTTACTTTTTATTCTGATGGTTTCCTCATTAGTCAGAAGAAGCAGGGGTAGCTTTGCAAGCAAAGATTGAATGAAAACCGTCTAAGGTCTCCAGCCTGAGTTCCAGGATAGAATTGTGTCCATTTCTGTCCTATTCCAAGTTTGAACACTGGGATGTGAATGCAGATGTAAACTTCTCTGGGTATCTGCTCATGGGACTTGAATTAATACTGCCATGAGCTGCTCTCCATGCAGATCACACACAATCTTGTCTGTGAGGTAGGAGAGGTTGCAGTCTGTTCCAATGGGAGTCCTGATGTGGAAGATCTGGAGTGCAGCAGGCTTTACTTTTTAAGAAGTAACCCATAAAAAATGAAAATGGGAATAAGGCTTTAACCTGCACTTGAAACCATAGGGAAGCAAAACCAAAAGTGAAATTAAAATGCCACATGAATTC